>WNWU01000126.1:740297-785122 GCA_012654045.1 Ptyas mucosa
ATTCTATTCTATTCTATTCTATTCTATTCTATTCTATTCTATTCTATGGATTCTTTTCCAACACCAAAGTTGAAAATCATCAATAATTCTTCCAATCCTACTTCTTTAAAGTTCAAGTTTTGCTTCCATAGAGTGTCATTAGAAAGATCATGATTATACTCTCAGAATATAAATTTTGTAGGCATAGGCAGATGACAACATTTGAATATTTTTTCCTAAGGCCATTGTGGCTGCTCCTACCAAGTAGAACTCTGGGACTTATTTCCTGACTGAGTTCCTTCACTGCTGCTGGTTGATCCTAAGAGGCAGGAGTTATCCACCTCTTTGATACTTTTATTGTCGGTTCTAATTTACAATGACTAAAATGTTAAATAACATTTCCGATCAAGGAAACGAAAGGCATGGATCTCTTTGTGAAAGCATGCCATACTTGGGTTTAGTGAAATGGAATGTTCACATACTAACAAGGAAATTGACTTCATTATCAAAGGGTCCTTGCACATACAGGCTAGCCAAAGATCGCAAAACAGCATTAATCACTTGGATGGAAAGAAGAAGAAGAAAAGTTAATTCAATCATTCAGCACACAGGCTGATGATGAGTCATCAAAAGCCATTTGCAACCCAAGAGGATGCATGTCACTAGGTTAATGAAGCTACCTCATTCAATAACACTTATTCCCAGACAAGTGACCTATGCCTCAGACCTATGTATTGTGCATGTAAGATAAGGAAAAAGCAGAATTGGCATATTCTTGCTAACTTCATATCTGGCTTCCACAAAGACACCCTTGGCTTTAATTTGCATCATAATGGCCTATCCCTCCAGAAGAATACCTGTGCTTGAGAGATATAATGTGCTAAGCTTGCATTTTCTTTCAGATGACTTAAAAAATGGTCAAAAACTAAAGCAGAGACAAAGTTTAACAACAGCCACAGGGTATGAAGCAAAGTTAAAGTCCAGAAGTCAACCAAAGTAGCAAGAGGGTTCCAAATAGAATCAAGACTAGAGGCGTGTATGCACAATCTGAGATCATGATAAAGGTAAAGGTTCCCCTCGCACATATGTGCTAGTCGTTCCTGACTCTAGGAGGTGGTGCTCATCTCCATTTCAAAGCCGAAGAGCTGCGCTGTCCGAAGATGTCTCCGTGGTCATGTGGCTAACATGACTAAATGCCAAAGGTGCACGGAATGCTGTTACCTTCCCACCAAAGGTGATTCCTATTTTTCTACTTTTTTACGTGCTTTTGAACTGCTAGGTTGGCAGAAGCTGGGACAAGTAATGGGAGCTCACTAGGATTCGAACTGCTGAACTGCTGACCTTTCGATTGACAAGTTCAGCATCTTAACCACTGAGCCATCACGTCCACCTGAGGTCATGATACAAATGCCATTTTTACATATTTGCATCTCTATATCTGATTTGAGTACTAAGTTGTGCTTTTCGCATCATGAATCATGACAGCAGGGCATAGGTTGGATCCAAGTAAATAGTCACAAGTTTGAGGCAATGGATTCAGCATCTAACTGTAGTATATACAGTGAAGATGCTATTCGTAGCAATGGGTTACCATGTGATGATGAACTTTATTCCAGAAACCACAGAGGATATGGATCTTTTTCTTCATACAGTTGGTTTTCATCATCTCTATCCAAAACACAAGCCCATCCAGAATCAGAATTGATCTTTATTCCCAGAAAATATTGTCTTGCAAATGTATACCTCAGCATCTTTCAGTATTTTGACTTGCCATTCCACACAGAAGAGATTGGACCATTTGTCTGACATGGTATAGGGCTTCCTGCCTGAGCAGGGGGTTGGACTAGAAGACCTCCAAGGTACCTCCTAACTCTGTTTATTCTCTCCTCTCCTCTCCTCTCCTCTCCTCTCCTCTCCTCTCCTCTCCTCTCCTCTCCTCTTCCATTGAGTTGCGTTGCGTTGCGTTGCGTTGCGTTGCGTTGCGTTGCGTTGCGTTGCGTTGCGTTGCGTTGCGTTGCGTTGCGTTGCGTTGCGTTGCATTGCATTGCATTGCATTCCATTCCATTCCATTCCATTCCATTCCATTCTTATTCATTAAACTCCACTCCACTCCACTCCACTCCACTCCACTCCACTCCACTCCACTCCACTCCACTCCACTCCACTCCATTCAGATTGTTCTCATAGGCTTATATGGTGGGTGAGAGTGTATTTGGGGATTGTTATGTGTGTTCGATCTGGTCTTTGGGTGTTAAGTGAATTTCGTTGTATGGGTACACTGTGTATACACGTACAATGACAATAAAGTTGTTATTATTATTATTATTATTATTATTATTATTATCTCAATCAAGAATAGAATGGAATAACAGAGTTGAAAGGGACCTTGGAGGTCTTCTAGTCCAACCCCCTGCTTAGGCAAGAAACCCTACACCACTTCAGACAAATGGTTATCCAACCTTTTCTTAAAAACTTCCAGTGTTAGAGCATTCACAACTTCTGCAGGCAAGTTGTTCCACTGATTAATTGTTCTAACTGTCAGGAAATTTCTCCTTAGTTCTAAATTGCTTCTCTCCTTGATTAGTTTCCACCCATTGCTTCTTGTCTTACCCTCAGGTGCTTTGGAGAATAGCTTGACTCCTTCTTCTTTGTGGCAGCCCCTGAGATATTGGAAGACTGCTATCATGTCACCCCTAGTCTTCCTGGTTATATTTGAGGGGTTTCCAGGTCCATCCTAGTCAGGGTCCAGCTGTTCTATACCCACAGCGTTGGATTCAGTTTCTTGAAAATTAGTCAAGATTGGGACTCTCCTCAAGATTAACCTCATTGTTAGCTATCAAGACTGAGTCTACTGTCAGGTTCTACTGTCTGCAGGCCATGATGAATACAACAAAAGCAAGAGCCCCAACAAAAAGTCATGAAGGTTATTAAATTAAAACTTTCTGTGTTATTTCTCATGACACACCACTCAGCCAGTACAGTGTTTTCTTTCATCATTTTTCCCCAAGGCTTTCTTATATATGTGAAAGAAAAGAAAGAAAGGTTTCATAATGTAGGCTAACCGTGATCTTATTTTAACAGCAGCATATAACAGTTCTCTTAAGCTGCTAAAGCCAAGGTTCCTGTCTGCCAGAGCATTGTAATAAGTAGTTTTAACCTGAACAATTTTAGTTTTAATAGGAGTATTGTGTTCAGGAAAAAAACCCTTATTGCATTGGTTGTTGTAACAAGGCCACTTCCATCACTTACTGTTATCATTGTTAGGCAAGAGGAATTATCCAGAAATGTTGTTTGAACAGGACCATGCAAGAGATGGAGAATAATATTCCTTCAACTGGAGAATACGTCATTCAATCTACTTTCATTTTTATTGAATCCTTGTTGTGACTCCAACCCCTGAGCCTGTCCTAACAGAGGAGAGGACTCAGAAGGTGAAGGAGAGGGTTTGGCAAGGCCTCCCTCTCCAGGACCCTCCTCTCTGGCAATGCCTCAGGTTTCCTCTGAAGGCCAAGAGATATGCCAGGAGCAAGGCACTTTGGAGCAGCCTCAGATAGAGAGTGAGGGGATGAGTTTTGGCTGGATCCCAGACAGCGTCGGAAGGATAAGCGCATGCAGCAGAGAAAGAGGCATGAGTGCGCCAGAGATTGAGCTGACTCACTGGACCACACCCCACAAGGGATAAAAGGAGGTGTGTCGGCTATTCAGGCCTTGTGATGGACAAATTGAAAAGCTCAGAAGTCATATCGTGTTTCTAGAACCCTGTTAGAACCTCTTTTTGGATTTCTTTGGACTGGACTTTGACAATTCTTTGCTTTGTGGAATTAATTTGGTATATCGGACTGAGAAAAAGAAAACCTCCCTTAGTGAGTAAAATCTCTTGGCAGGCAGTTCATGGCTCGCTGCCAAGACTGTTATCTTAAAGAATTCCTGACTGTTTAATTCATTAACTCCTGGCTGTCTGTTTGTGTGTGCGTGCGACGGGGACAGAACAATCCTACAATAAATCCTGATGTTAATGCAACACATAATATAAGTCTCAGTTCAGGTGAGCAATGTATATGTCAAATATATACATAGAAGTTCAGCGGAGTACTTGATAAAATCAGAAATTTGGTAAAAAAAACGCCCCAAAATCAGTAGGCTCCATATTTTCTTTGGATACTTTTCCTTTTTTCAAACATGATGGTGAAGTGTGTGTAACTCCTCAGAGTTTTGCAAGCAGTGTGAAGAACCTTACATAGCAATCCTGCATTATGATTTTCTAGTTCAGCTATGGTTCACCAGGGTAAAAAGTCTAATCCAAAACCAACAATACCGTTGTGATAGAGAAAAGTTTGTTTTCTACATAAAGGTCTTGCACAGTAGTGCCCAAGGAAGAGATCTGGAAGAGATTACAAGGAAATCTCTAAAGCCATCTGTTCAATTTAGAGCCCCAAGGAAGAAAGTACACAAAAACTCATATCAGATTTCTGAAGTTTGCCAGAAGTAAAATAAGTACAGATATAGTAACTCCCCTCTAAAAGTGTGCCTTAGGCCTTTCCCTATACATACAGTAGTGGCCAAAATTGTGGAAACCTTTTGGTAAAAGTGTATTTTCTAAAACTAGCTAATAACACCACTTTTTCTTTGGAGTAGTACCATAAAATTAAGTATCAATGGAAAGATAATTGAATCAAGAATATAATGCAATAACTTTTATGAAGGATTTGCTATTAGAATAGCGGTTACAGTATAAAGAAGAAAAGTGAAACACATAGAAAAAAATGAGATATACAATAATTATCATGTCAGTTAATACTTAGTTGGGTAACCTTTAGCATGAATTACGGCCTTACAACGTCTTCCCATGGAGTGAACCAAGTCTTTTAGTTCTGCAGCTCTTATAATGTGAAACCAAGATTGAATGATTGCTTCTATTAACTGGGTTTTATTGCTGATCTGGGTCGCTTCTGACTAACAGGTTTCTTTAGTCGGCTCCATAGATTTTCAATTGGGTCAAGGTCTGGGCTATTCCCAGGCCATTCCAGTAGTGGAATAGGATTATCTTGAAACTCCCAACCCCCCCCCCCAAAAAAAGTGGTGTTAATAACCATCAAACCTCAAAAGTACACTTTTCCCAAAAGATTTCCATAATTTTGGCCACTACTGTACAGAGGCTGTAGGATTGATGCAGAGAAATCCTGACAGAGATAATTACATTAATGGCATCAGTTATGGCATGTTCTGTTTAGAATGCTGTGATGAGTCACATGATCTATAACAGTGATGGCTAACCTTTTTGCCGTTGTGTGCCAAAAGCAGGGGGAGCTTGTGGGGGGGGGGGTTGTGCGCATGCGTGCCCGCACCCATAATTCAATGCACCCCGCCCCCCCACGCATGCATACACAACCCTCCCTGCGCTCCCCCCGCTTTTGGCACGGTGGCCCTGGTAGGCCCGTTTTTCACCCTCCCCAGGCTCCAGAGGCTTTCTTGGAGCCTGGGGAGGATGAAAACAGCCTTCCCCCTCCTCCCCCAGAGGCCCTCTGTAGGCTGGAAACGGCATGTTTCCTGACTTCCAGTGGGACTGGAAGGCCCCAAAATCAGGTGGCTGGGGTGCTCTTGCGCGCTGGAGCTAAGATAAGGCAATGCTCATGTGCCCACAGATATGCTCCGCGTGCCACCTGTGGCACGCGTGCCATAGGTTCACCATCAGAGATCTATCATCTCTCTCTTGATTAAAGTGTTTTCAAACTTTGGCTATGGATGAGGAATTTCACCACTACATAAATAAAGTTTTTCATTGCATATTATTATACAATTATTATTATTATTATGGGCGGGGAAGGCATGCCACAGACCCCATCAATCAAAGAATTTTGATTGGCAGGATCTAGAAACAGGGTGTTCTCTACCATAGCCCTGAAGCACTTGGCTTTATTTTCAGGGAGGTCTTCTTATTTTGGGGTGCGTGGAGCAAGACAGGGCTCTTCTTGCCATCTTACCTGATTTCCAGCTCTGTCTCCCTAAGCAGAGGAAATGTTGGGGACCGGCTGCGCATGCATTTAAATATTTTCAGGGAGGGCTTATTTTGGGGGAGAGCTTATGTTTTGGGAGAGGGTTTATTTTCAGGGGAGAGTTTATTTTTGGGGGAGGACTTATTTTTGGGGAAACGTGATTGATATTGATGATCCTCTAAGTCAATCAAACCTGATTGAATTTATGGAGGTATTTTTTCCCCAGAAATCTTTCTTTTCTTGCTTTTCCAGTTGAGATTTACCATGTGATTAAAATTCCTTTAACAAGAAGGAAGACCAGAACTATTATTATTATTATACTACTACAGGAAATGAGCTTTTATGTCTATTACTCCAGGAATCAGTGAAGTCTCCTTTGAGTTCTAGTCAAAGCAAGACATCAATTTATCCTGATTTCACCAAAGAGGTTGCAGGAAAAAGGAGGATGTTTATCAAAGCTTGAATCCTCTTCAGTTCAATACAACTTCAGTCATCTTCCAGCTCTATCTTGCATTAATTATCAAGATCATATCCACAGATAATCCTGCAAATGGCAGAGGCCTTTAGTCTATCTTTAAAATCTGCCGATGAACAAATGTGACTGTTGCTTTTTATGGAATCTGCTGTGGGAAAAGTCTGAATTTGCCTACAGCTCTGTTGAAAAAAAAACCCCTCCAATTTAAAAAGTGTTATTCCTCTACTATACTCTTCTGAGTTTATGTTTTAGCTATATTCAAGATAAAGCTATTTTTAACACACAACACTTTTTTTTTCACCTTGTCATTTCTGGCACTGTTGTATATGAAGAGTATATGAAGAGAGGTGAAATCACCATACCATCTCCTTTGGGAAGTCATGAAATCCATTTTTCTTGTTTTTATTCTCATAAAATAATCTCATAAAATCTCATAAAGTGTATTTTTCTTTTAGCCTTTAAAAAAAAATCTCTTTATTAATGTCACTTTTTTAAAATTTTTACACACATAATTATGTTTTCTTTCTATATATGCGGGTGCATGTATGTAATAGAAAGTCATTTGAATGTTAAATCGAGTCTTTATGAAAATTTTGTTCTGACCTAGGTTTCCTGATATAGTAAAAAGCACACAATTAGTCCCCAAAACCCCTTTTTTATTTTAATGGCTGTGAATTACTTTCACTCACAGCACGTGCTGTATCACCAAGAGTTTATAAATAGTCCAACAGAAGTCTGTCACAGTCCTTCGGATAAGGCTGGTAAACACCCACCTTTATCTTCTTTGACACACTGCCAAAGACCTAATTGGCAATTACCTTGGCAAAGCCACATGGAAACACAGAGTCAAAAACGGAGCTTCAAAGTACAAACCGACACCATCCACAACATTGTTTCTTGCAAAGGCCCACATCCCTTTGCTCTTCCTTTATGTCTTATGGGGCCAATCATCTCCAAGCCTTACTCCTGAGTCATCCCTTTTTGCCTTCTGATGTCTGATTCTGAAGGCTCCAGAGTCTGCACATAACTCCCAGATGGCCCTGGCCCCATCTCTGCCTCCGATGCAGAAGCCCTCATCCGAGCCTTCCCCAGACTCCAGGACTGGCCCATGTTCTCTCCCCAGCCTCCTCACTGTCCGACTCTGTTGCCAGCTCTGCAGGCTGCTGACAGACCACAACACATCTGTGAGCAACACTAGAAAGTATCTTAAATGGTTAAACATAGAAAAGTTAATTATTAGATATTTATTCAATGGAACAGTTCATAACATTAATTAGTATTCGGAGAACAATAAGTGGACCAAAATAAAATTTATGGATGAAGTTAGTTAGTCTTAATGTAAAAGGGTTGCAAGAATGCAAGAAACAAAATGTAATCTTAGCATATTTAAAATCATTTAGGACAGATATTGCTCACTGGCTGCCTGAAATTTGGCAGTTCAGGTCTCACCGCCTCAAGATTGACTCAGCCTTCCATCTTTCCAAGGTCGGTAAAACAAGGACCCAGATTGTTGGGGGTAATATGCTGACTCTGTAAACCATTTAGAAAGGGCTGTAAAGCACTGTGAAGTGGTATATAAGTCTAAGTGCTATTGCTATTTACAGGAGACTCTTCCATTTCTTCTTACAACAAAATTAATGTAAATATTGAAGACTAGAGGATCCATAGCTGATCTTATAAACACCTTACTTTGATAGGCTGTATTTGAATATGATTTTTGAACCAGTTAATATAATCCAACCTTCACTTATCAAGCTTGCTAATCAGGATACCATTTTACTAAAAGCTCTCCTGAAATGAAGATATATTATGTCTATAGCATTTCCATAGTCTAGTGAAAAACCTATCTAATTAAAAATAAGAGAAGATTCATGCTGGCTTCTCATAATTCTCTTTTTGTTCAGGCTGCTTTCAGATGCATTATCCAGTCTAGAAACTTTCCAGATGTCTGGGTTGATCTTTAGTTTGCTGAATCATCTTCTCTCTCCCCCCCCTCTTTTGAAGGTAGAGGCAACATTGGCCTTCTCCAATTATCTGGCATTTTACCAATTCTCCCAGACTTTTGACATTTTTCACCAGACTGTTATACGGAACCAGTTAAAAAGATGTCCTTCATCTGGTTTGGTCTAGGAGATTTAAGCACATTCAACATGAAGACATGTCTTCTGTGTTTCAGCCTCTCTCAAATGTCAGTCCTGCTCCTTCAATTCTGTCACTCACAATTTTCTATGACATACCTTTTTGTTGGAGAAGACAGAACTAATAAATAAACTAGAAGGTTTTTTTTAAAAGTTCCAACAATAGAGGAGGGAAAGAGGGGGAAAAGATCTTCCTTTTAAAGAAGTCCAAAACAGAAGTATACCATGAAAGGGAACATGGCTAAAAATAAATGTGGAGCCTGATATATCACACATGTATTGTATCTTAGACTGTCTCACTTTCATTCCTGACTTTGTCCCATTTTAGCCATTCTGCTAGAACATCTGGAATTCTACGTATCTTCTTCTACTACCCTAGCAAAGAGCTTCCATTAAATGTTATTATCTCTTCATCTGAATAATAGAGTTGGAAAGGACCTCGGAGGTCTTCTAGTCCGACCCCATGCTCAAGCAGGAGACCCTGGTAATATTGTAATATTGCTGGTAATACTGTACGCAAGTATACACTTGGGAGAAGAGGTTACTCTGTAGAAAGATGAACATGACATCCCCTGTTTGTTTCCCCATCTCATAAGAAAAGTTATGCTTGACATTTCTGGATATCCAATATATTCTCCATATATGAAATTAATAAAGATTGGGATGTGACTTGCTACGATGTGTTTGTTAGCATGCCTAGCAATTACTCCTGGTTCTCCAAGGACATGGCCTGATAGATGGTGCTTCAGGGGAAAGAAATGTAAGTTTTTTTACTCTCAGCATCTTTTCGCATCTTAATGAGCCTGAGAAAAGGAAGTGGGAGGGGGGAGGAGGAGGAGGAGGGGAAAGAAGGAGGAAAGACAGGGAGATAGAGACAAGTGGGAAGGTTAAGCTGAAACTGGAGTGCAAGATTTGCCTGCAGGCCACTCATCAGGAACCTAAGCCCATAACAATTATATTGTTTGTTATGGAAATAATGAAAGAGAGTAATTAGGGTGATGCTGTTAAAATTACCTGCTCTATGTAATATATGTTCCCTAAATTAGTTTGGCAAGTGTGCTTTGTAATAATCTGAGTCTGTACTAAAAAACAAGCAAACGGTAGCAATTAGGTAAGAGGGCAACGACATTGACAGCTTTTTAGTGGTGCTTTTATTTTTAATTTGAAACTGGCCAGGTCCCACAGTGAACAATAACCTTGTTTTGTAATTTTTGGAGAATGTGATGACGTGTTGTTAGCAATTAATTAAACAAAAAAAAATCTTTTTCCCCCCCACTCTCCTGGAATCAAGAGTTATAACTGCCACTTTTAAGTGGAGTCCTTTGTGTAATTAATACAGCCATCAACTGAAGAATTTGTCAAGGAGTAATTTGAAGAAAAAAAAACACACCTTGTTACCATTTTCACTGTGCTCCCTTTGAAAATGGGTGCTGGGGAGGAATTCAATGAAACTGTTGTGCATATAAAATGCATACAAAAAATAATTGAGGCATTGAGCATCAAGTCTGTAGGTTTTGTACATCTGGTGTCACTGACCCTAAATTTATAAAAGCCACATTAAAACTTCAAATCTCCCCTTTTCACTTTGCCAAGTATAGCAATACCTATACATATTGTGATACGGTGAATTGCATTTTCCCAGATGTTGTAGACTATAATCATAATATACCTTCTGTTGCAAATTGTGATCAAGATAATGATGCCCATAAGTCTACGTTGACTCCTATGACTTGCCTGAGCAGATCTATGCAATTTTCTTAGCGCAGTATGGAAGTAGCTTGCCATTGCCTTGTGGAATTAGTTTTCAGCTTTCCGGTTCAGCCTATAACTCAGAAAACCTAATCCAACTTAACTTCTTAACCCAGAGAAATGCCCTCTATATAGTCGCACCTACTGAGACGCAATAGCAATAGGACTTAGACTTATATACCACTTCACAGTGCTTTACAGCCCTCTCTAAGTGCTTTACAGAGTCAACATATTGCCCCCAACAATCTGGGTCCTCATTTTACCCACTTTGGAAGGATGGAAGGCTGAGTCAACCTTTAGCCTGGTAGGATTTAAACTGCCAAATTGCAGGCAGCCGGCAATTGCAGGCAGACTATAAGAACTTTAAGAACTAATTATAAGAAATGTTGAATGAAATAACTTACAAAAGGAGAAAAGTTCAGAAGCAGAGCAATTCCATATTTTTGGATAGAACTAGATCACAGTTGCAGATTATTTGTGCCCAGCCTGCTAAGGTAAACACTTAGTATGGATAGGTAAATGGATAGATCCACTGATCCTGTTATGTAAGCACTATTCATAGGATGGTCTCAAAAAAAAAATGAAAATTCACTTGAAAAAAGGACTATGATTTGAAAAGATGATCCAAGAATCCTCCACTATGCATGTCACTCTAGGACAGGGGCGTCAAACTCACGTTGTCACGGCAGTGCCACAAGACATATCTGGACTTTTTCCCCCTTTGCTAAACCAGGCGTGGACGTGGCCAGTGCATGATGTATCCAGCCGGTGGGCTGGGAGTTTGACAGCCCTGCTCTAGGATGTATGGAGGAAGTTTGCTTTGGGATGGTGTAAGTGTAGTTTTTGTGGTTAGCATTATTGTTTGTTTTTGTATTACTGTTATGCTACAATCTGCCCAGGGTTCACAGTGTTATTGTATATAAGTTGGGGGATATATACATATGAATAAAAATAAAGTCGATCAGTCAACTCCTCTTTTTTTCTACATGTTATAGGCCAGTGACGGCTAACCTTTTTGCCATTGTGTGCCAGGAAGGGGAGGGGGCGGGGAAGGTTCGTGTGCACGTGTGCCCACACCCATAATTCTATGTGCCCCGTGCATGCGCACGCGACCCCCCTCCCCCCCGCTCCTGGCACACAATAGCCCAGTAGGCCCGTTTTTCTTTCTCACCTGCTTCCAGATCCTCTCTATGCATCTGGGGAGTTGGAAAACGGGCTGTTTCGGGCCTCTGGAAGGCCTCTGAGGGGGGTGGGGAAGGCTGTTTTCGCCCTCCCCAGATGCATAGAGAGGATCTGGAGGATCTGGAGTGAGAAAGAAAAACAGGCCTTCCATACCCCTCCCCCAGGCCCTCTGGAGGCAGGAAACAGCCTGTTTCCCTACTTCTGGTGGACCCAGAAGGCCCAAAAACCAGTTGGCCGGTGCGCACATGCGCACCGGAGCTGAGCTGGTGTGCCAGGCACCATGGCTCCGTGTGCCACCTGTGGCACCCGTGCCATAGGTTCACCATCACAGTTATAGGCCATAACATTGATTATATCCTTTTTCCAAATATGTGGCCTATATATTTAGCATCCAGAAGTACCAAAGTATCCATGAAGTCTTTGCTGCCTTCGAAGAAACTTTTCATGGACTCTGAAACAGGCTATTTTAATTTGGAACTCAATTAAGACTGATGTATATTCTGAAGTGGCCTCTATACGAGACCGTTGCAAAACCTTCTCAATAGTTCTCAATAGTTTGAGTTCATTCAGAAAAAGTACTGGTGCAGTGATCCTCAGCATGATATCCTAAAAGAGGGCTGTCAAACTTGTGGCCCGTGGGCTGGATGTGTCACGTGCTGGCCACGCCCATGCCCGGTATAGTAAAGGGGAAAAAGTTGTGATATGTCACATGATGCCTCCAAGACAATGCAAATTTGATACCCCTGTCCTAGAAAAATGGAAGGAATTTTATTAGAAATCTATTATGTTTCTGTGAAGTTCCATGGACGTTTTGTTTATGACAAAGAGTTTACAGATCAGTTCTGACTTTCCCTTCAAGTGAGGGTCAGCTGGAATCCAAGAAATGTTGATAATCTTGCTGAAGTGGTATGTCTTGCTGGCAAATATTCAGATATATGTTGCCAAAGTGACATAGATGAAAAGCAATTTTGCTTTTAAGCTCAGCTGTATCTCAATCAATACTAGATTCTGGTTTTATGCTCCTTTTTATCAGGTTTTACATTTTTATGATATAAATGGAGTTCCGGCATTGTTTTGGAATCTAAAAATAAATAAATTAATAATAAATGATTAACAGATCAGGGATTGAGACACTAAATGGTAATAGGATCTGACAGCTTACTTTTATGAAAATCCCTTCCATCACCAAACTAAGTGGCAAGGTGTCCTTAGTTCAGTGATGCCAATTTTTTCTCCTCAGTCAACACTACATTTTGTTGTTTCTTCTGGCAACACTATCATTCTTTAAAGCAAGGATGTCAAACTCAATTTCTTTGAGCATCAGGGTTGTGTTTGACCTGAGAGGGCCTGGGAGTGGGCGAAGCTGTGGTGGACTTGGCCAGCTCAATGTCACTCATTGAGGCTCTGTTTTCAGTCACAACAGCCTCCTGCAGCCCTCTGCTAGCGAAAATGGAGCTTCGGTAGGCCGCGAACAGAGCCTGGTGGCTGAAAACGGAGCCCGAGTGGTGTGCATGCGGTCTACCCAAGCTCCATTTTCACTGGCAGAGGCACCGCTGGCCAGTCCAATTGCTGTTTCCAGGGCAGCCCCACAGGCCAGATCTAAGTATCCTATGGGGCGAATTTGGCCCGCGGGACTTGAGTTTGACGCCCCTGCTTTAAAGGGCAGCTTTAAAGATACATCGTTGACATTATTTTTAGATCTAACTTTGGCTTTATGTGGGCAGGAAACTTAGCCCATTTTCTGATGGTTATGCATTGGTATCTTAAATTAATAATTTTGAAATATTTGAGTCTTAATTCAGGGGGTTTTTTTCTGTTTTTTTCCCCCTTTCGATTTTGATGTTATTTGTTCTGATTTTGGAAATAAGTATATTATTTAGCAACTTGGGTGAAGTAAAAGAAGATAGTTCTGAGTTTAATCACAATCAATAATTTCCCATGGGGTGAAAGAGGGAAAAGAGCATCTGTGCTTTCCATTGCAACTGTGTTTAAACTTGTAGCATCTAAAACAGAAAAAGGAAAGGTTGTGGGACAACAACTGTATTCCATAGCTGGATCATCTCTGAATATATGCATGTGCTGTGTATGCACCCCATTCATGCCCTTCTGTTGTTCAGGGACCAACGTGCAAGCTAGATCTTTTCAGTAAACAGTGCTAAAGTTAGGAGAAGTGAGAAAGAAAAAAAAAGAAAAAAAAGAAATTTGTTAATAAGCCACTCAGTATTAAGACAAGTCATAAAATAATGGAGCAGAGGCACAGAGAGAATATGAAGGGCTGCTGAATATTTGGTTTGCATGGATAGAATCGAAGGGAGGGAGGGAGGAAAAAAGGAAAAAAGGAAGGAAGGAAGGAAGGAAGGAAAGAAGGAAGGAAGGAAGGAAGGAAGGAAAGGAGTCAATAGCTATTTGTTTATTGGTTTTGATTTTGATTGAGTCAACTCAAACCAAACCTTGGCTTTGTGAAGTCACACTTCTTTCTAATTCAGAGGACAGGTGCTGATATATTGAAATTTGCCTGATTTAGATGCAACAAATCAGTCTCTTC
Organism: Ptyas mucosa; assembly: GCA_012654045.1. NCBI lineage: Eukaryota > Metazoa > Chordata > Lepidosauria > Squamata > Colubridae > Ptyas > Ptyas mucosa. The sequence continues at coordinate 754,359 of WNWU01000126.1, forward strand.
TAGACTGTGAAATACAAAGCAATTCAGCTCCTAGAACAGGGGTGTCAAACTCCTGGCCCACCGGACGGATGTGTCACGTGCTGGCCACGCTGACGCCCGGTTGAGCAAAGGGGAAAATAAATCCCGATATGTCACGTGACGCCGCAGTGATGACATGAGTTTGACACCCCTGTCCTAGAAGGTTCATCATCCTCTTTGTGATTGTAACTGCAAGTCCACCTCAGTATAAAACCTGATCAGGCCTTTGCCCATTATTTTGGTCACACTGGTTAAATCCAATTCCAGACCATTAAGGAGATTTTTTATTTTATTTTATTTATTTTTATTTGATTTATATGCTGCCCTTCTCCGGAGACTCAGGGCGGCTTACAGTGCGTTAAGCAATAGCCTTCATACTTTTGTATATTTATACAAAGTCAGCTTATTGCCCCCACAATCTGGGTCCTCATTTTACCCACCTTAGAAAGGATGGAAGGCTGAGTCAACCTTGAGCCTGGTGGGATTCGAACTACCTAAATGGTTGTAAGAGGTTCTTTTGGGAAAAGTTGAAGAATGGAAGAAGATAGAAAGCTTATAATGACTGTGGGGCTCTTCAGATTTCCCAAAAGTGACCATGGTGAGAGGTGCTCAGAATGTTTTGTTTTGTTTTTCCTTCTCTCATTGGATGTCCCAAATTCTGCTTATTATCTACTTATCCATGGGCAAACCACAAAAAACTTCCTGGTTCCAACTATCTTAAAAATATGGTGTCCTTAGTGTTCTCTTAGGGTTCTCTTTGGTTGTTTTGCAGACGTCTACAAGAAAACAACCAAGTTCAGAAAGCACCACAGATCCCAGAACTCAACCCTGAACTACAGATATTCTCTTCTATCCATGTTTTACAATCTGCTATCCTCTTCCATTCAAACTGATTAATATGGCTGAAGTTTGTGACCCAGTCTGTCTTTCAACAGGATATTGTTTCATCTCCCTACAATATATTTGTATCAATTAAGCTTGAGCCAGGGGTGAAATCTACTTACCTTCCTTACCGGCTCGGAAGCGCATACGCCGCGCACACGCGGTCCCTTCCCTCACATGCGGGCAGGCGTCACAGACACAAGCAGACCTTCTGCGCATGCACAGACGGTAAAAAACACATTACTTCCTGGTTAAAACCAGGAAGTAATGACACCCGGCCAGGTGAGTGGAGCTACGGTCCGCCCTCGCAACTGGATCGCCGAACCACTGGCCAAGATTGCTACCAGATCGGGTGATCCAGTCCAATCCAGGAGCATTTCACCCCTGGCTTGAGCCCAAAAATCACTTTAGCAAGTGGGGGCATGAATAAACAAAGCTCTGTTCCTCAGAAACATTGTGCCATAGCCTCCTTCAATACATACTAGTTATTATTTTTTTTCTTCTGTATAAATCTAAAATTGTACATATTGAGATATTCAGGTGAGAGACCTTTTGGGGGAGCTGAGAGTTCTGATCAAATTGAGAACTTCATTAGTGTTCCTTTTCTATAAAAACAGTAACAGAGTTGGAAGGAACCTTGGAGGTCATCTAGTCCAACCCTCTGCTCTCACAGGAGGCCTACACTATTTCTGACAAATGGCTGTTAAATCTCTTCTTGAAAGCCTCCAGTGATGGGGCACCCACAAATTCCGAAAGCAAATTCTGAAGGCAATTTGTTCCACTGGTTAATTGTTCTCACTGTTAGGAATTTTCTCCTTGGTTGTAGGTTGCTTCTCTCCTTAGTTAGTTTCCAAGATAAGCAACTGAATGCATGTAAATTTTAATGAGGGAAAAAAAGATCAGTTTGTAATTGTGGTAAAGAAACTTCAATCAATCAATTAATTAATCAATCAATCAATCAATCAGAATAGAGTTGGAAGGGACTTTGGAGATTTTCTAGTCTAGCCCCCTGCTCAAGCAGGAAACAGTATACCAGGGGTGAAATGCTCCCGGTTTGGACTGGATCGCCCGATCCGGTAGCGATGGCGGTGGGTGGTTCAGAGAACCAGTAACAAAAATCCCTGTGCCCCGCCTCCCCACCATGCCCAGCTGAGCCGCACGATCATTAGAGGCTTTTTTTTTTAATTTTAAAAGCATTTTTTCTACAACCTCTTCCGATGAAAAAAATGCTTTTAAAAGTTAAAAAAAAAGCCTCTAATGATCGCGTGGCTCAGCTGGGCTCCTCAGAGGCTTTTCAAAACATTTTTTCTGCAATCTCTTGGCTGAACAGGTGGTAAAAAAAAATGCTTTGAAAAGTCTCTGACGTTCCCAGCTGAGTTCCTGATTGGCAGAGAGGCTTTTCAAAGCATTAGAAAAAAATGCTTTGAAAAGTTTTTTTTTTAAAAAAAGTTGGCCACGCCCACCCAGTCACACACACACCAAGCCACGCCCACAGAACCAGTAGTAACAGATTTTACATTTCACTCCTGTCCTATACCCAGTGGTGGGATTCAGCCAATTTTCACCACTTCGGGAGAACCGGTTGTTAACTTTCTGAGCAGTTTGGCAAACTGGTTATTGGAAGAAATCATTAGGGCAGAGAACCGGTTATTAAATTACTTGAATCCCACCACTGCCTATACCCGTGATGGCGAACCTATGGCACGGATGCCACAGGTGGCACGCAGAGCCATATTGGTGGGCACACGAGTGTTGCCCTAGCTCAGCTCCAGCGTGCATGCGCGCACCAGCCAACTGATTTTCAGGCCTTCCGGTCCCACCGAAAGTCAGGAAACTGGCTGTTTCTGGCCTCCAGAAGACCTCCGGGGGGATGGGGAAGGCTGTTTTTGCCCTCCCCAGGCTCCTAGAAAGCCTCTGAAGCCTGAGGAGGGGAAAAATGGACCTATCAGGCCCACCGTACCATCACGTGCCAAAAGCAGGGGGAAGTGTGGGGGGGTCACGTGCGCATGCGCAGGCGGGCGGGGCACATTGAATTATGGATATGGGCACACGCACCCACGACCCCACACGCTCCCCCCGCTTTTGGCACGCGATGGCAAAAAGGTTAGCCATCACTGGCCTATACCATTTCAGACATATCCAGTCTCTTAAAAACCTGCAATGATTGGAAGTTGCTTCTTTATGTATCTTTTCTATTTGTATTTCTTTTTGCCCTTTTATTACTTTTCCCCTTCATATTACTTTTTTTCTTGACTTTAACCTTAATATAAAGGAAAATTTCATATTTATCTTTTATCTCTGATTAAAAAGAAGAGCAATTGTATGCAAAGCCCAGAAAAATAATGCAGAGAAGAGACCAAAGAAGTTAAAAGCAAGAAATCAAAAGAAAGAAAATCTTACTAAAGCTAATTTATAACATCACCATTCACCATAATTTCTCCAACATCTTTTCTCTTTGCAAACTATTCAGCTTCTACCATGTATGTTCTTATGCTACTTCAAACATCAGCATTTTATTGAACCTTGGTAATAAGATGCATTTTCTATTTTGCACACTTTTAAGGTTTCTTGTGTCACTCACACAAATAGCAAAATCCCATATTATTGACAAACTTGCAGATACATAATGATTTGACACAAACAAATGTGAGGTTTCAGCTTTCAATCAGATTCCTGGGATATGAATGTTTGTTGTGTGTTTAGTTGTATATCAAGCATAAGAAAAAAAATCCTGCATTTACAGACATACACTGAACCAATCAGCTCAATAAAGATTGGAAGGTTGATTTCTTTTTTAAAATTATGAATGATTACTAATAGTTTTGCCAAGAAAAGCATTAATGGTTCTAATGTGGTTTTATGCATTGAAGCTGTTCCCATAATATCTCCGAAAAAATCCCAAAATCAGATTATTTATTTATTTATTTTTATTTTATTTGCTTAAATTTTTATTCCGCCCTTCTCCTTCCGGACTCAGGGCAGTGTACAGCCAACTAAAAACCATTGAATACAAAAGTTAAGACTCTTTAAAATAATTTAAATAGAATTTGGCCCATGATTTAAAACAATTCAAATTAAAATCCATATAAAAACTTTAAAAACCAAGTATGGGGTTACGCCAGCCCAGCTAACCGGAAAAAAATGGGTTTGACACTACTTAGCTATTTTCTAGGGATGCAGTGGCTCAGTGGCTAAGATGCTGAGCTTTTTGATCGAAAGTTTGGCAGTTCAGCGGTTTGAATCCCTAGTGCCGCGTAATGGGGTGAGCTCCTGTTATTTGTCCCAGCTTCTGCCAACCTAGCAGTTTGAAAGCCCGTAAAAAATGCAAGTAGAAAAATAGGAACCACCTTTGGTGGGAAGGTAACAGCATTCTGTGCATCTTTGGCATTTAGTCATGCCAGCCACATGACCATGGAGACGTCTTCGGACAGCACTGGCTCTTAGGCTTTGAAACAGAGATGAGCACTGCCCTCTAGAGTCGGGAACAACTAGCACATATGTGCGAGGGGAACCTTTACCTTTACCTTCAGCTATTTTCTGTATTGTGACAGTGTATGTTCACTGCAATGCCTTCATGTTTCACCCTGGGCAGACATAATTGTCTGCTCTCCATACTTAGCATCCTATTCAAGAATTGGTTTACCTGACAGAAGACAGATTGATTTGACTGAACAAGATAAATCTCTTATTGTAGAGGATGAAGCCATATCTACACTGAATACTAGCACCTTGCAGGAACAGTAGATAGATAGATAGATAGATAGATAGATAGATAGATAGATAGATAGATAGATAGATAGATAGACAGACAGACAGAGCGAGCTATAATCTGCCACTTCATATATCTACATTGCTAAAAGGGACCAACATTTAATATTGGTTGTAAAGCTTTTTATGTATTTATAGCAGATGGGCATTTGCATCAAGGTCTTGTTATCTCCAATTTCATTATCTGCGGATGTTAGGTTACAATGGAATCCCATGAAAAAATACATACACGAACAGAGAATATTTACTTGCACATGTGTACCTAACTATAGATTGCTGTATATTTATATAGACCCTCCATACACAGACATGCAGACAGATTTGGAATTGAACTTTCTGGAAGCTTTCCTTATCGGGGCTCTTTGAAAAAAAGATATAATTTAAAGCTAAAGCCCAAGAATGCCTTCCGTAGTTGGTTGTCATAGATTTCCTTTACAGTCTTATGACACTGAATGACTCATTCGTTCTCACTGCAAAAACAGAATTTTCATTCTTCTACTCTTTGTCTGCCCAGCCTACATTCAAGGCTGCAGAGACCTTCACTGTCTGCCTCCTATTATGTACAATGAAATGTCTGTATAGTAAAGTGACAACTTCTTTGATATGTCCCAAAAACAACAAACCTGAATGAGATAGAAGGCTGGGAGTTCAAAGATCAAAACATCCATTCAAAATGGATGTGATATGCAGTGACTCTCCCAGTTACCTTTCAAATGCTTACTAACTTAGATTGCTTTCAAGAGAGTTTGGCTACATCATGGACAATATATCAGTCAATGGTTATTAATCTTGAGACTCAATGTTACTTCTGAGTTTGTGATAGCAACAAACCTTAAAATAACAGTTATGGGAGAACAGCGATTGGAGAGGAGTGTTGTGGCTCCGATCCCCGAGGCCATCGCATCGGAGGAAGAAGGCTCCGAACATGAAGGAGAGGAGCCAGCCAGGCCTCCCTCCCCCGGCCCCTCCTCTCTGGCAATTCCTCAGCTGTCGGCCGAAGGAGAGGAGATTAGCCAGGAGCCAGGTGTCTCCGATTGGTCGGAAAGTGATGAGGGAGACAGGCTGTGGCTGGACCCACGTCAGCGACAGCGTGCTAAAAGATCCCAGCAAATGAGGAGGCGTGCCAGGGATTAGCTGAGTCACTGGACCACACCCCACAGGCTATATAAAGGAGTGGGGTGGCAGTTTGAAGTCTGTGATGGACAAAGTTTCATTCTTGTTAGTTTCTTGGTGTCAAACCTCAGTTGGCTTCAAGGATTGGAATTTGGACTGTGTTTTTCCCAGCTGGTGTGTATGTGTTTGTTATCTGGTGAAGGAATATACCCTACCCCCTTGTTTAGTAAAGAACTTGGCAGCCAGTTCCCATAGGGCTGCCCAAGTCTTGATAACGAAACCTCTGTGTGTGCCAGTCATTTAACCCTCGTCTGTCTGTGTGGGTTTGTGCGTGTGGGGGATGGGGACAGAACAAGGAGAATGTTTCTCTCTTGCCTGCCATGATCTGTTTTTGATAAACCCAGGTCAAAAGTAATAAGGTAAAGGTTCCCCTCGCACATACCATGTTTTCCCGAAAATAAGACCCTGTCTTTTATTTTTGTGAACCCCGAAATAAGCACTTAGCCTTATTTTTGGGGAAGTCTTATAATTTTGGGGCATATGGAGCAAGATGAAGCTCCTCTTGCCATCTTATCTGATTTCCAGCTCTGCGTTTAAATATTTTCGGGGAGGGCTTATTTTCAGGGAGAGGTTTATTTTAGTGCATGCACTCAAAAGCCCGATTGGGCTTATTATCAGGGGATGTCTTATTTTCAGGAAAACAGGTTATGTGTTAGTTGTTCCCGACTCTAGGGGGCGGTGCTCATCTCTGTTTCAAAGCCGAAGAGCCAGCGCTGTCTGAAGATGTCTCCATGGTAATATGGCCAGCATGACTAAATGCCAAAGGCACACGGAACACTGTTACCTTCCCACCAAATGTGGTCCCTATTTTTCTACTTGCATTTTTATATGCTTTTGAACGGTTAGATTGGCAGAAGCTAGGACAAGTAATAGGAGCTCACCCCGTTACATGGCACTAGGGATTCCAACCACTGAACTGCCAACCTTTCGTTCGACAAGCTCAGCATCTTAGCCACTGTGTCCCTTCAAAAATAATAACATTGGTTTAAAAAATGGGTCTTCCTACCTATTGTACCTAACTATCCACCAGTTTTGTAAAGCTGTTTCAGTCAAAACTTGACATTGACAAAGAAAAAGTTGAAGTAAACATTTTATCTTCCTAAACTCAAAAAATTCAAAGGGATGATGTTTGGGAGAATATGGCAGACCAAATATTCAAGTTCAGGGGCATTTTGCTGATGGAAAATTATGTAACCGTTAAGGCTGTAATTTTCCAAGTTCTAACATACGACTGTGAAAGTTGGACTATCAGAAAGACTGAACAAAGAAAAAATGATGTCTTTCAGCTGTGATATTGGAGTAATTTACTGAGTATTTCTTGGACCACAAGAAGAGCAAATCATTCAATATTAGATGAAGTAAACCCAGCCTGCTCATTGGAAGTACAAATAATAAAGCTAAATCTTAACTGTTTTGGACACATACTGTAATGCAATGGCAAAGTCATTGGAGAAGACTCTAATTTTTAGAAGAATTGAGGGTAATCAAAACAGTGATTGACAGAAAGTGGCTATCAGTGATGACATAAGGAGCATCTCTGAAGAACTCAAAAAACAATTACTGACAGACGGCTCTACCTATTGTACCTTGAAGTCCTGGAAACAATGGAATGATTTAACAGTGAGTGTGAAAAGAAGTCTACTATTACTAATTTGTAAAAAAATTGGAATTGCAACTATATCTTAACATGGGAACATTGAGTGAGTAAAGCATAGTCACATGATTGTTACTGGGTTTTTTTTTGTTTTTTTTTTACAAAAAGTCAAACTATTTTGATCAATGTTTTCAAATTATTTTGCCTCAGATTCAAATTTCTTTAATCTGACCACTGTCTTGGTTGCAGATCATCTTCCTGTTTGTAAAGGTTTGTAAAGGTCCTATGATAATATGTTATCTATGAACTGGTTGTCTATGGAGATTCTCAGTCAGTCTTCAAAGAAAAACAAGAAAGTCCAGTTGCCTCTTGAAAAATCACCTTTGGGACAATGATGAACTGGTTGTCCCATCTGTGCCTCTAGCATTTTTCCATAAGCAACTCTTCCAAAAGAAGAAGTGGTTCATGATGTTATGGATATTTCAGTCCACGACAGCATGAACCCCTTCCTAATTTTGGGTACATACTTCTGGAAAATTGGAAGACTACCCTCCAGACATCTGGCTTGATATGGTCCAGAGCAGTGGTGGAATTCAAATTATTTTACTACCGGTTCTGTGGGTGTGGCTTAGTGGGTGTGGTGTAGCTTGGTGGGCGTGGCTTGGTGGGCATGCTAGGGGAAGGATACTGCAAAATCCCCATTCCCACCCCACTCCTGGGGGAAGGATATTGCAAAATCTCCATTCCCACCCCATTCTGGGGCCAGCCAGAGGTGGTATTTGCCGGTTCTCTGAACTACTCAAAATTTCCGCTACCAGTTCTCCGGGAACTGTCAGAACCTGCTGAATAGCACCCCTGGTCCAAAGGTAGAAGAGAAATGTCCAGAGTTTTCTGAAATGCTCTGCCTTTTGACCAGAATGTTTGGTACATATTTACTTGCATAGATTTACCCTGTTTCCTCAAAAATAAGACATCCCTTGATAATAAACCTAGTCGGACTTTTGAGCGCATGGCAATAAGGCCAAGCGCTTATTTCAGGGTTCAAAAAAATATTAGACAGGTCTTATTTTGAGGGAAACATGGTATCAATAAACATTTTCCTGAAATACTTCTCTTTACCTCATTCCTCTCCCCACCCCCCACCTCAACACATATATTTTATATATTTACTGCTGACTCCTGAAGTTTGTTGGTGGTTTATAGTAAACACATAAAGCAGATAACCTGAAGAAAATAGCAAATTCTTTTTTGTTTAAAGTCTTCTGTATCAGTAACTTACTTTTCTGGAGCTGAACTTGCTGCTGAAATCCACTCCCTGCTACTTTATTTTTTTAATGGATTTCCATTTGGTCAACCAATGCTATCATTTCTATTGAACATCTCCTAGCAAGTAGGATTGATTTAAGAAAATAACAATAATAAAAACTGCTGATGTCGCTTCAAGGTACACTGAACATCATATAGAGAGATGTAGTAGTAAAATGATGATTCAGGAGATACCTACTTCTTGAAAGAAGAATGTTTATAAACTGAGATATGGGAAAACTACAATTGAAGAGCTGGAACTTAAGTGTGATTAAATATGCAATTAAGAATTACCATTAAAATGCATTAAGAAGTAATGCAAACTAGAGATTTTAGAAGAGCCTTTGGTTAATCCATTAACTGGAAATTGGAATATTGCATATTCATGATAATAGAACAATAGGTTCTGATTTAGTTGAAGGGTGCTAAATGATTCCTTGTTAGCTTTAATATTTTTTTTTAATATCAGAGAAGCCTTTGCAGATTGTACGTGTTCCTAAAAATGATTAATCATAAGAGGTAAAGATCTACTACAGGCATAGAGTAGGCCAAACCTACTTTGTTTTCACAGGTTATCATTTCATATCTTAGCATATAGAATAAGAATAGAATAACAGAGTTGGAAGGGACCTTGGAGGTCTTCTAGTCCAACCCCCTGCTTAAGCAGGAAATGCTACAGCACTTCAGACAAATGGTTATCCAACCTCTTCTTAACAACTTCTAGTGTTGGAGCATCCACAACTTCTGGAGACAAGTCATTCCACTGATTAATTGTTCTAACTGTCAGGAAATGTCTCCTTAGTTCTAAGTTGCTTCTCTCCTTGATTAGTTTTCACCCATTGCTTCTTGTCCTGCCCTCAGGTGGTTTGGAGAATAGCTTGACTCTCTCTTCTTTGTGGCAACCCCTGAGATATCAGAACACTGCTATCATGTCTCCCCTAGTCCTTCTTTTCATTAAACTAGACATACCCAGTTCCAGCAACCGCTCTCTATATGTTTTATCCTCGAATCCCCTAATCATCTTTGTTGCTCTTTATTATACAATAATATTATATGAATCAAGAAAATGATTCCATTCAGTAGCCCCTGTTATATGCAAGTTACTCCAGTTTCCTAATTGATTATTCCTATTGGCTATTTTCTATTGACAGATTCTTAATTGCCTGTCAGGAATAAAAATATGTCTGTTATGTCTTTGGGACAGATTCCTGACCTAATTAAATGGTCTATGACTATCTATCTATCTATCTATCTATCTATCTATCTATCTATCTATCTATCTATCTATCTATCTACCTATCATCTATCTATCATCTATCTTGTACAGCTGCCCATGTCACAAGCGTAGTACTTTATTTCTTAACAAATCCCATTGACATTGTAAGAACCAGCAGTGAAATTATGATTGCCTTACAGTATATTTCTAGAGTGAAACTATAATTCAAATTCATAGCAGAAATAAGCTATAATAATTTGTTCCCCCCACAAAAGGCATATATTTAATGGTGTAGTGTACAACACTATTTTTTTTTCCTTTACAGGCTATCTATATTTTTAGAGTTCTTGTTAGCTCATGATCACAATCAAAATATAAATACATAAAACGATAAATTATTACAACTTAAATAACTTTTCAGTATATCTTATAACAATGACTGATGTTGGCTGTGTTCTAGCATCCAGTTAGCACTGGTCTTTCAGTGATGGACAACTTCAAAACTCCTCTTGATGTTCCTTCTTTAGAGTTTTTTAATTTGGATTTGGAAGGGATGGACTTTTGAATTGAAAATTCTTTAATACAGATGGCTGTCCTTCTGCCAGGATTTCAAATAGGTAAAATTCTCTGGTAAATAGGTTGGACATTTATCCATTCTCACCGAACTTTCGTCCATGTTTATTTATTACTAGAGATTCTTTTTGCATCACAGCAGGTCCTAGGTAAAGCAACTGAGTTAATCTAAATAAAAGATAAAAGCCAAAAATGTTTATTTTATTTTTTATTTCCTTTTTATTTATTTATTTTGTCAAACATGTATAAGATAACAGATATAAGTATAAACATGATTATGAATACAGGAAATGGATATGAATAAATGGGGACAGTAGGACAGGGACGGTAGGCACGTTGGTGCACTTATGCACGCCCCTTACAGACCTCTTAGGAATGGGGTGAGGTCAACAGTAGACAGTTTAAGGGTAAAGTTTGGGGGGTTTTGAGATGAGACCCCAGAGTCTGGTAGTGCATTCCAGGCACTGACCACTCTGTTGCTGAAGTCGTATTTTCTGCAATCGAGTTTGGAGCAGTTTACCATAAGTTTGTATCTATTGTATGCTTGCGGCTGAAACTGAAGTAATGGGTTGTTGTAGTTTTAATTAATTTTGCTTTGAAAATCTCTCATGCTCGGACTATCAGTTTGGCTACACATTGTGTAATTAGATCCTTTTAATTTACATCAGATTCCCCCTCCCCCCCTTCTTCCTTTCATTCTTTTGGTTTAAAGTTTTACTTTAGTGTCTGCCTTACCTGAATAAGAGATGTAAACAAGAGTCTTGTGAAAAACAAATAATGCGGTGAAAAGGATTGGAAAATTGGATTTAAAGAACAACAGGTAAGACCTTAAATGGAATAAGGAAGTAAAAAAAGTAATCAATGATCCTGAAAGAAAGGATTTGTGGAAAGTGGCAGAAACAGGAAAGTAGAAAATTAGTCACATTCTTGGTAAGATATTGTAATTTGGGACTTGAGTGGACAAAGCAAGAGAAAGGTTCTTACTGGAGGGAGCCATGAGCAAATAAGAAGGCAATAGCTAATGAACTTTAGTTACAGCTTTCTATACCTGTAATAAATGTTCTTACAATAAGAAAATAACAGGAAAGTTTTGGAAGTGTCATAGTGATGAAAGTGTCATAGTGATGAAAGATGTCTGTTAGATGATATCAATTGTTGAAAGTTATTTTTGTTTTGATCATATATATATAATGGTACCTCACCATTATTTGGTTCCAGGAGGCACAATGAGTACAAAAAATGTTGCGTACCAAACAAATTTTCCCCTAAGGAATAATGTAGTGCATAAGAAGGTAGCTGGCCACAATAAGTTCTAGCTTGTGCATTGAGTACTAAATTAGCGATGAGTACTGGGACAAAATTTTCACATCAAAATGCACTGAATGCCAAAGTTTCAAAGCACTTGAGTACTGTAGGAAGTTAGCATCCACCCCTCTCCTGGAAAGATGAAATATTTTAGGAAATATTAAAAGGGCAGAATATTTCCCCTAAAAGAGAGGCAGAAACTCACACACACACCCCTTTGTCAATGGGCCATTAAGGCCTGAGCCAGCTCATCTGCAACACAAAAGACATGGCCTCCAGGACATAATAAGACCCACCTACCTATCACCATATGGTACCTGGGAAGATTACATCACCCAGCAAACCTACAAAGTTAGCTAGGACCCCCCACCCCTTAGGAGTCTGACAGCCAATGGGATACTTTTCTTATACAGGAACAGGAAACTCTAAGCTGGCGCCCAACAGAAGGCATAAAACCAAAGCACTCTCAACATCTCTGCCCTTTTTTTCACCCAGGAGCTCTAAGGCATGTGATCCCCCTTTTTCCCCAGGACCTCAAACCATGTGGTCCTGTCCACCATTAAAACCATCTTTCCAAGCAGCCACCATGTTTCCAGTGTCTTTCTCCCCACTTGGAATTGAACCCAGAAGGACATTTCTTCCAACAGTACCAAGGTATCACTGTATATGAGGTACTGGTAAGGTCTACATGCAAGGAGTGATGAGTAGAACATCATCATAATATTCCCTTCTAGATAAGCAACATTATGAAAGAAACATTTGTTTCTTTCTTGTTTCTTCCCTTTGTCTCCTAATCTACTATTAATTGCAGAAACTGACTTCTGTCTTTATGGAAGACTCTGTAAACATGTAACATCATTACAGGACTTTCAAATTTATGACATCTATTTAAACTTTGAACTTTGGTTCTATGGAAACTTCTGCCACAAAACTTAAATGTACCGTATTTTTCGGAGTATAAGACGCACCTTAGTTTTTGGGGAGGAAAATAAGAAAAAAGCTGATTGGTGGGTGGCTCAAATACCCCCAATCAGCTGTTCCCAGAGGTGAATTTTAGCAACAGGTTCCTTGGTTGTGAGCTCTGTGCCTTGCTTTTTTTTTTGCTTTTTTCCTGCCTCTGAAACTTCTGAAACTCTGTTTCAGAAAAAGCTTTTTTTTCTGTCTATTTTTTTTTCCAGAAAAAAAGCCTCTGAAGCTCTGTTCGGGGGCTTCTTTTCTGAAGCTCTGTTTGGGGGCTTCTTTTCTGAAGCTTCTTTTCTGATGCTTTTTTCAGCCTCTGAAACCTCCATTTGAGAAGCTGGGCGGGGCTACATTTGGAGTATAAAATGAACCCAGATTTTCACCCTCTTTTTTGGGGGGGAAAGGGTGCATCTTATACTCCAAAAGATATGGTATCTCCAGATGGTCCCAAGATTTAAATTGCTGGGTTCTACCAAGCCTCAGTTGGGTGGCAGAAAATAATCTGATCTATGTTACTAAACAAATAAGGTGCAGAGAGAAAGAAAAATTGACAGATAGAGATAATCCTTGACAAACAACAGTTTGTTTAGTGTCCATTCAAAGTTACAACGGTACTGAAAAAAATGACGTATGACCATTTTTCAAATTTATGACCTTTGCAGCATCCTCATGACCATGTGTTCAAAATTCAAATGCTTGGAAACTGGTTCATATTTATGACCGTTGCTGTATCCCAAAGTCATGCAATCCCCTTTTGTGACCTCCTGACAAGCAAAGTCAATGGGGAAGCCAGATTCACTTAACAATCGGGTTACTACTTATCAACCGCAGTGATTCACTTAACAACTGAAGCAAGAAAGGCCATAAAACTCACTTTTTTATTTTATTTTATTTTATTTATATTTATATGCCGCCCTTCTCCGGAGACTCAGGGCGGCTTACAATGTGTTAAGCAATAGCCTTCATACTTTTGTATATTTATACAAAGTCAGCTTATTGCCCCCACAAACCGGGTCCTCATTTTACCCACCTTAGAAAGGATGGAAGGCTGAGTCAACCTTGAGCCTGGTGAGATTAGAACTCACAGTAATTGCAGGCAGCTGGATGTTAAATGCTGCCTTATTAGGAGGCATTACCCTGCTACGCCACTCAGGCTCCTTAACAAATATCTCCTTCAACACCAGAAAATTTGGGTTTAGTTCCGCAGTGAAATGTAAAATTTGTTACTACCAGTTCTGTGGGTGTGGCTTGATGTGTGTGTGTGTGTGGGGGGGGGGTTAATGTGACTGGGTAGGCATGGCCAACTTTTTTTTATTAACTTTTAAAACCATTTTTTCTACATTTTCTAAAAATGCTTTTTAAAGCCTCTGACGATCCCAGCTGAGTTGCCTGACCGTCAGAGGTTTTTTTTACTTTTTAAAACATTTTTTCTACAACCTCTTCGGCCAAAGAGGTTGTAGGAAAAAAATGCTTTTAAAAGCCTCTGACAATCCCAGCTGAGCCGCACAATCATCAGAGGCTTTTTTTTTAACTTTTAAAAGCACTTTTTTGGGCTGAAGAGGTTATAGAAAAAATGCTTTTAAAAATAAAAATAATAAAAAAGCCTCTGATGATGGGGGCAGGGATTTTTGCTACCGGGTCTCCAAACCGCCTGCCACCAGCGCTACCAGATTGGGTGATCCGGTCCAAACTGGGAGCATTTCACCCCTGGTTTAGTTATGGTTGAAAGGCAAGAATTACCTGTACTGTGGATCTTAGCTTCATCTAAATTTCAGCTGAAATTTAGCATATTGCAATAAAAGTCCCCCTAGGCTTGTTACCATAATAAAGATTCAGAACTTTGTTTGTTTTCCTTGTAGGAAAAAGGATATGTTCAGACTGAAGATCTTTACAAGCTTTTATTATTATAATTCCCTCTTCCACAAGGATGGGGAGTGGGGGGGGGGGGAAGAGAATTGAATAAGAAGTTTAGATTGGCACATTAACATTTGGTTTTCCAAACAAATATAATTAAGGGTGTCTATGAGGTATAGGTTTATATGTATATCACCCAACTGGCAAGTGTTCTTGAAATGATTTGCAAACATATGGAAGAATATTCAAGTGTGCAAGCCAGCAAACTACAAAATCATTATTTATTTAGCCCTTAAGTACAGGGGAGGGGGCAAAAAAGAAACCGAAAAAACACACATGTAAACACACACTGTTTCTCTGACATCTTGATTTCATAGACATCTTTCCTTAAAATGTACATATTCGGTACATGATTACATACCATCCAACTGTTTCTTTTCAGGTAAGCAATAACATGCAAAACCCTGTATTTTATCTATCTATCTACCGTGTTTCCTCGAAAATAAGAACCTGTCTTATATGTTTTTTTGAACCCTGAAATAAGCGCTTGGCCTTATTGCCATGCACTCAAAAGCCTGATTGGGCTTATTATTAGGGGATGTCTTATTTTGGGGGAAACAGGATATCTATCTATCTTTAACAAATATCCGTTGATTAGTATCTTTTTTTTTTTGGTGGAGTATTTCTTTGCAAAATTTGGGCAAGTCTCCCAAATGATTTTATTTGCTTGCTTGCCGATTTGTTTAATTCATTCATTCATTAACATGGCTACCTATTTATAGAATGACTCTATATAAATCTGAGAAACGAGAATTAGGGTTTTTGCTTCATAATGTGGACCACATATTTTCCATCATTTTTAACATGAGTTCCTATAAAGACATCAACTTTTGGCTAGACTAAGCCCTTTTTAGATATTATAGGAACCAGAAAAAGCATATTCAGCAGAGAAACATTTGCTAATTCTTTTCCCTTTACATCATTTTTCGTAGGTAAGGACAAGTTTTAAGATGAACTTAATCAGTCACTAGAGAGTCTTTACATGGCTGAGGTTCTCTGTATAATGGTCATACTTAATGTGCAAGAGGCACCTCTAGTTCTGAACATCTAAATAAAATTTCTGTATTATGTGTCACTGAAGACAAAACCAAACTTTACTAATATTGTAATGGATCAACTCTCTTCAACTTGATTATAAATTTTTGGCTTCTGACAAATTCATGCATTTTCACATCCAGGAAGGAAAAACTCCAACTGTACTAAATATGATTGATTTTTGAGCATGGATTTAAATATGAAAAGTCTTTAAATGAATGTATCAAATAAAATAGACATTGAGAGGTGTTGAAGTGATTTCCCATCATCATTACCTGGCCAACCCTTTCTTTTAAATCACAGCCTTTCTCTTTGCCTTTAGAAAATAATTTCTTTAAGAACAAAGATGTTTTCAAAAACACATTTACCTTGAAATTGGTAATTGATACTTTACATTAATGGTCTTGGTAGAAAAAAAATTGTATGGCATCATTTTTGTCATTTCTTTTAGTAACATTGTCAGGGTTCCAAGTAACACCCCCAACAAAAGAAAACTCCAAGGCTTGAGTTTCCTTGAAGTTACATTTTATTAGAGATGTTATATTGGCACATCTGGGAAAACCCGAATCTGAAAGTTTCCAGGTTTTCCCCACCCAAAGGAAACTTCAAGTCCCTGCCCAACACCCACATGTTCATCACATGGTCCAATCAAATCACCATCCCAACTGGATATGCCTCCCAGTTTCAGCCTTCCAGGTGCAGGGCAAGATGTCCTTGACTCTCTAAGAAAGGAATCTTATTATGACTATATATCACCCCTGCTCCATACAATCCCCCCTCCCAATTTCCCACAGTAGTAAATATGGCAGGCCTGAAGGCCCAATGCAAAAGATGGCTTCTAGGCCTGACAAACATTTTACCACTGAATACCAAGAGCCAGTATGATGAGTGGTTAATGCATTGGATCAGAAACCAGAAGATTGTGAGTTGGCTTGAAGCCAGCTGAGGGACCTTGAGCCAGTCCCTTTTTCTCAGACCTAGGAAGGAGGCAATTGCAAACCACTTCTGAAAAACCATGCCAAGAAAACTGGTGGGCAAGAACTGGACATGATTGAATGAAGGGGGGAAAAAGGATACATATAGGAATGTTGCATTCATTTTTTTTTAAAGAAGATGCATTATTAAAACAAAAAAAAGTTCTACTTGAAAGAATTTATGAGATAATCTATGAACTCTGACCAATTTGCAAAGGCTTCTGTTTTAGAGTATCGTGATGTTGTTGCTATTTATAACATCTGTGTCAGGGGTGGGTTCTACTTACCTTTACTACCGGTTCTCAATGGGAACGTGCGCGCATGCGCAGATCACCCATGATGATGTCAGGGCGGGTGGATGGAGCCTCCTGCTGGTTTTACTACCGGTTCTATAGAACCAGATCGAATTGGGAGCAACCCACTACTGATCTGTATATATTTGTGCTGGGTAGAGAACTTCTCCAGTATCCTCCTTCCTACTTGATGAAAAAAAAAATCTTTGATCTCAAAATGAGAGAGGGGAGGGAGAGAGGGAGGGAGGGGGAGAGAGAGGGAGGGAGAGAGAGAGGGAGGGAGAGAGAGGATATGAATTTCAATCAGGCTTTCATGAATGGAATATGAGGGATATGACCTTCTTTAGTTATGAGGTGGCTAAGTGATATGCATAAGCCTCTTTCTTTTCTTGTATATCCCTTCTCTTTATGAACTTTTGCCTAGAAGACCTCATATGGGGATCACTTCCACCTCTGGGGTTGTTTTCATTATTGATGCTAATTTTCACTGAAAAGGTATTGGATGATTTCTCTTTCTCCTGGAATCTGGTAGCACCTTATCTGACTATCAGATTTTATAGAAAGCCATAAGCTTTTGTGAGCCACAACTCACTTCATCAGAAGCATAAGCTGCAGCTCATGAAATCTTGTAACTTTTAATAAAAATTCTCTGGTCAAATAAATGTCCTTGGAGAAATTCAGAAAGAGCATTAAAAAAAATTAGGTACTCAAATGTGGTGCAGAATTTCCAGAGAATATTTGTCTTCATCTCTAACCTTGCCATTTCTGAGTAGCAAAACTCCAGTTGACCATTAGATGAGAGTAAAGATTTAAAATGTTCTATACCACTTTGCCCACTTCCTCCTTAAGTCTCTGTCCTCATAGTGAGGAGTGACTAAAAATACAGTCTGGATATTATTTTTATTTATTTATTATTTTATTGATTTATTTGTCAAACATGTACAAGAGAGCAGGTATAGGTATAAACGTAAACAAAGGAAGTAAGTACAGATAAATGGGGACAATAAGACAGGGATGGTAGGCACACTGGTGCGCTTATGCACACCCCCTTTACGGATCTCTTAGGAATGGGGTGAGGTCCACAGTAGACAGTTTGAGGATGAAGCTGTGAGGGTTTGAGGCTGTAACAACAGAGTCAGGTAGAGCATTCCAGGCATTGACCACTCTGTTGCTGAAGTCGTATTTTCTGCAGTCGAGTTTGAAGCTGTTTACCTTGAGTTTGTATCAATTGTTGCCCATGTATTATTATGGTTGAAGCTGAAGAAGTCGTTGACAGGTAAGACGTTACAGCAGACAATTTTGTGTACTATGCCCTAGGTCAGACCACAGGCAGCGCAGTTCCAGATTGTCCAAACCCAAAATTTCAAGCCTGGTGGCATAAGATATTCTATTGGGAGTAGAAGAGTGGAGTACTGTTCTCGTGAAATACCTCTGGACCCACTCAATTGTATTAATGTCCAATATACAGTGTGGATTCCAGGCAGATGAGATGTATTTGAGAATTGGTCTGGCAAAGGTTTTTTGCCATTGTACTGCTACTCTAGTTAGCAATACAATGTTACTAGCTTCACAAGCAATAAGTAGCTTCACAAGATTAGGTTAACAATTCTTCGTGCCTTTTTGGCAATGCTGTTACAGTGAGCACTGGGGCTTAGATCATTAGATATGAGTATTCCTAGGTTCTTGCAGAGTGAGGGTCATCTACGAGGCCTAGTGCCTGCTTTATAAGGATATTTGCTTTATAAAGATCCATGGATACACCTTATATCTCCTTTATTAATTAAGTTTCCCAGCCATTTGGATTTATTCCATGATGTTGTTACTGTCAATATAATGGTAGTTTCTTTGAATGTTCCATTCAGTGAGATCATTCATTGCTTTGTTATTTTTATTTACTATTGCCCTTTTAGTTTGTTATTTTTATTTTCTTTTGAGAGGAAGTCAGATCAGGGATTATAAGAAAGGAATGATTGACTAGTCATTGGGGGTGTGCTAGCCCATTAATCAGTCCACAGCAACCCATTCATAGTTAATGGGAAAATATTCTCTCTCTTTGTTTCGGAAGCCACTAAGGGAACGTATTTTACTCTGTGGGCCACAGCCGAGAGAAAGAGAATTGAAACTGGCGGATGGAATTTGTGAAAATTCCTTATCAAGGAACTCTCCAATGAACAAAACGTTTAGCCTTTGCAATGACAAAATTTAATTAAAAGAACTACTCCTGAAGGGTTTTTTTTTAAAAAAAACACACCATCTAACTTAATTAAATAGCAAAACACAAAGTTAAATCTTAAGCAATGTAATGTTCTGAGTTCAGATTTCTATTTAAAAGATATCTAAATATTGCCCAAGTTCTGTTTCAATCCTGTTTATGAAGAAATGCAGGGATTTTTTTTTTGCTCATTTTTCTGCCACCACTGGCAAAAAATTCAGAAGTCCAGAAGCATCTTTTCTGACTAACAATCTTCATCACATGCAGCTCATACCTTTTAATAAAATTTGTTCCTCTTCCTCATACAGTAATGATTCCTGCGATGTATGCAAGTACCAGCAAATCAAAACCTATAGACAACCACAATATAGATGCCTATGTCTGCCCTAAGATGAAGGCGGGCAACCTAGAATTAGAGAGTCTAGACAGAATAGAATAGAATAGAATAGAATAGAATAGAATAGAATAGAATAGAATAGAATAGAATAGAACAGAATAGAATAGAACAGAATTGAATTCTTAATTGGACACACTTAATTGAAGTATGATTGGACACACGAGGAATTTGTCTTTGGTGCATACACTCTCAGTGTACATAAAAGATACATTCATCAAGAATCATAAGGTACAACACTTAATGATAGTCATAAGGTACAAATAAGCAAACAAATCATACTAGGAAATGTGAAAGGAAAGGGGGGGGGAAGGACACCCAACAATAAATAGTTGGACTTAGATACAGTGGCAATAGGTGCATCATTGGAATATCTGAAGGACCATTTGGGGACAGTGTACTCATTAACAGTCAACACCAACTTGATGCACATAATCAATTAATAGCATGAACGATGCAGGCTTGATGTATTACAGCGGTATAATCTGTTCGTTTGTGGAATGAATTGATAATTCTCATTTAAGTTACAATTAGTAGGTCACCCAAAAATTATTCTGCATTTTTTCTTCAAGCATTTTCACAGAGGAGAAATTAGTCTTAACCCTTCCCCTATGGAAGAAGAGAATTACAGTGAAATTATAGTAAGTGTGGGTTTCTAGAATTTTCCTTAATGATGATGTCTCAAAGTTCATTGAGTCTTCTATTTTTTCCTCGTATTTTCATCCCTCCAGTGATCTGCTTCTACCCTGCTTCCCACGCATTAGTTAAATCATGGAGAAAAATATCAGAAGGAAACTTCTCCCTAAAAGTTTTTTTTTTTTAATATCAGGATGCAGAGACACACGAAGTGACAAAAATATGCTAAACTAGAGGGAGTGCATATTGCATACCTCACAATAAAAGAGAAAGACCAGGGGAGACATGATAACCCTGTTCCAATATCTGAAAGGCTGCCACAGAGAGGAGGGGGTCAAACTATTTTCCAAAGCACCTGAAGGCCAGACAAGGAATAATGGATGGAAACTGACCAAGGAGAGATTCAATCTAGAAAAGAGGAAGAACTGTCTGACAGTGAGAGCAATCAACCAATGGAACAGAAGTTGCCTTTGGAAGTTGTGGGAGCTTCATCACTTGAGACTTTCAAGAAGAGATTGGACTGCCATTTATCAGATATTGTGTAGGGTCTCCTGCTTGAGCACTAGATGACCTATAAGGTCCCTTCTAACTCTGTTAATCTGTTAAACTCACAAATGCCTCCCAAAGAAATTAGAATGTACCTTTTTTTTAAAAAAAATATATATTTATATGCCGCCCTTCTCCGGAGACTCAGGGCAGCTTACAATGCATTAAGCATTAAGCAATAGCCTTCATACTTTTGTATATTTTTTTTTATACAAAGTCAGCTTATTGCCCCCACAAACTGGGTCCTCATTTTACCTACCTTAGAAAGGATGGAAGGCTGAGTCAACCTTGAGCCTTGGGATTTGAACTTGCAGGCAGCTGATGTTAATAACAGTTAATGACACTGCTTTAGTCTGCTGAGCCACCAGAGCTTAAAGAAACCTTCTTGTAGGGATGAACAAGTTCAAGAAACTGGAAGAGAGTTTTTAGCATGGTGTTAGCGATGACATTTAGGAGTGAAATACTGAAGGATGAAGTTCTTTAGGTTCTCTGTCAATACAGGATATATTAGAAGTTAGATATGCCTTAGTTTTAGTTGCTATCTGATGATCATAGCATGGTCAAATGTAGTTCCCAATAGAATGATAAAATCTTTCCTATGTTTCATTAGATTATATTCAAATTTATTGTAACTCCTTTGTTAGGACAGAGATAGTGCTTCCGCCCCCCCTTGAATGACAGAATAACAGAGCTCAGAGGGACACTGGAGATCTTCTAGTCCACCCCTCTGCTCAGGTAGGAAACCCTATACCATTTAAGACAAATGGTTGTCTAATCTCTTCTTAACAACTTCTAGTGTTGGAGCATCCACAACTTCTGGAGACAAGTCATTCCACTGATTAATTGTACTAACTGTCAGGAAATTTCTCCTTAGTTCTAGGTTGCTTCTCTCCTTGATTAATTTCCATGCATTGCTTTGAATAATAGGTTGACCCTCTCTTCTTTATGGCAACCCCTTAGATATAAGAAGGCACCTAGTCCTTCTTTTCTCTAGACTGGCTATACCCAATTCCAGCAACCATTCTTTATATGTTTTAGCCTCCAGTCCCCTAAATTCTTTATTCCAGTCCCCTTGAATTCTTTTTTT
The DNA here is from genome assembly GCA_012654045.1 of Ptyas mucosa. Taxonomy (NCBI): domain Eukaryota; kingdom Metazoa; phylum Chordata; class Lepidosauria; order Squamata; family Colubridae; genus Ptyas; species Ptyas mucosa. The sequence continues at coordinate 776,244 of WNWU01000126.1, forward strand.
TTCAAAAAGTTCCTTTTGTTTTAAATGTTAGAACAAGTTCTATGAGAAAGAATCTGACTGAGATGGGAAAAAGTAAGGCTTTTAAGTAAAGTAAGTTCAGGATTACATCTAGTTACAGCTTTTCCCAAGAACAGGGAATGTGGAACTTATTTAGGAGATAGCAAAGTTTAAAAAAAAAAAGATTGCAAAGTTTTCCGTGCTTGATATCATAAATGAGAAACAAACAATCCTGGCAGGCATTATTATTTCACAAAAACTACTAACTTTGTGAGTTTGAAATGCAAATCAGAAAAAAGGTTGCAGGTATTTATTTCAATCAAGACAATAAAAATCATAAAACAATCAGCATATTTTACAGTTTCAGTGATATTTGTGATATTTGAGACGATACATCTATGTTCATTTTGACTCATTATTATTGTCCGTATTCCACCTAGATCAGAATATGGCGAAGGCAGTTTTTGCAACTGAGATAGCTTTTATTTTAATATTGACTCCACTGATGAACCTCCAAATAGTCAAGTTCACTGTTAATAGGTTTTCCTTTTATTGTATAATCACTTTTAATTTTCTGCTCCACTGATTGCTGGAATGATGGAATTTAGATGCTTTTATGAAATAGCTTCTCATTATTGTGCCATCTTGAGTAGAATGCAGTACTGTACAGTTTAATTTTCCATTTGTGCAAATTAATAAAGACCACATCCAGAATGTTAAATTCAACTTTAGCTTTTATCCGTTAAAGCAGGGAAGGTAAAAGAAAGAATACGTCTGGACCATTATGTCTCCCTCTTATCATTTTGCCCAGAAACCGTGGTTTAAGTAAAACCTCTGCATTGGCTCCATCATGAAGTGGCCTAGAGTCAGCATTGCTGAGATAATTCTAGGATTATATTGTTTATCCTTGTTCTTAATCAATAAACACATTATGATCTTATTTATTCCAACATTATTAGAGATAAAACTACCATAGATGCTGAAGGCCAAAACATGCCAACAAATTAATTAATGTGGTTCCTATATCGGCACAGCAAGGTCTTTCAAATAGCATTTTAACATTCTTTGATAGTGTCAAGGAACATCTAAAAAGGTGCAATTCCCTAGCCAAACACTTAGACTTCAGTAATTAATTAAAGGATAGAAAGCAGAGTGAGATAATAAGTGGATAATTGTCACAATGGATACATGTCACCAATAGGCTGTCCTTAAGTATGTATTTAAGGTATTAATGTACTTAAGTATGTACACGTGGTGGCTCAGTGGCTAAGATGCTGAGCTTGTTGATCAAAAGGTCAGCAGTTCAGCAGTTCGAATCCCTAGTGCCGCATAACGGGGTGAGCTCCCATTACTTGTCCCAGCTTCTGCCAACCAAGCAGTTGGAAAGCACGTAAAAAATGCAAGTAGAAAAATAGGGACCACCTTTGGTGGGAAGGTAACAGCGTTCCGTGCACCTTTGGTGTTTAGTCATGCCAGCCTCATGACCATGGAGATGTCTTCGGACAGCACTGGCTCTTCGGCTTTGAAACGGAGATGAGCACCACCCCCTAGAGTCAGGAACGACTAGCACATATGTGCGAGGAGAACCTTTACCTTTATCTTTTAAGTATGTACTGTATAATAGGGCAGTTTGCCTTTAACCCATTCATAGGTTATTTGAAGACAAAAAGAATACTGAGATAACCACATGCAGTATATCAGCCAACAGCTGTATTGTGTGATATTGTGTTTCTGTTAAATAATAATCCTACAATCATCTACAGTATAGGCAGATTTTAAGAAATATTGTTAGATATTCAAGATATAACAAAGCATAGAATTGGGAATTAGATTGTTCAATACATCCATGCTAATTGACTTATTCTATTGGCAACCATAAGATATATTTCTATGGATTTAAAATTAGAATTAATTCAGCCAAAGTGATTATTCCTATGCCTGTGCAAATCAGTTCCTGATTCAATTTGAATTTGGGATACAAGATTGAAAGAGGGCATGATTTAATTCAAGGCCAAAGCTATTTGATTGAAATCAAAGTTTTATCCATAGTGTATTGTGTGTGTGGGGGGGGGGGGGAAACAAATCACACGTGGCTGTTTCATTCTTTGGCATCATGGGTTGAAAATAAAAGGTTAGGAGAGAAGGCTATTAACTAGGCATTTCCAATGGTTTATTGCAATGCATTTTAAAGTATTCTCCCTGAAACTGTTTTAAATCAAACATTGCAGAGGGACAGAAAATTGTCCAGAAAACTGCCTATTTTAGCCCAAAGGTGCTTTTTCAAGAGGCAACTGGATTTTCTTTGAAAATCTTTCGCTTCTCACCCAAGTAGTTTCTTAGAGCTGAAGAAGCTTCTTGGATGAGAAGCGAAACGTCTTCAAAGAAAAACCAGAAAGTCCAGTTGCCTCTTGAAAAAGCACCTTTGGGACAACCATGACCTGGATGACTGAGAATCTCCAGAGCCTATTTCAGCATTTCTCAACCTTTAAGATGTCTGGACTTCCACTCCCAAAATTCCCCCACTAGCACACCTGATAGGGAATTCTGACAGGGAATTACAGATCTTAAAATAGTAAAGGTTGAGAAATAGTAGCCTACATTGTGTCATATCAATATAGCACATGAGCTACTCAGCCATTTGAAAACTATGTTTTTATTTCTTCACTTGCCTTTCTGAGGGGCTCTGGCTTGATATTATCTTGAAGACAAACCATTAATTTGACTCAATAGGTCAGTGATGGCTAACCTTTTGTGGACCAAGTGCCCAAAGTGTGTGCATGTGTGCGTGAATGCACGCATGTGCCCACAAATGTGTGCACCCGTGAACTGCAAAATGCAATGCATGCATGCCTGTGCATGCGCCCCATTCTCATGCATATGTGCATGTCCTCCCACATGCCCCCCATGCATGCGTGCACCCCCCACATGCACCCCCTGCTCATATGCGCCTCTCACATGCACCCCCACCCCCACATGCACACGCAGCCCACACACACATGCCTTGCCCCCACGCATGCACGGCAGAGACCCGATGACCAGCTGGCTGGTGGGAGGCATGCGCGCATGCACATCAGAACTGAACAGGGGCAACGGCTCGCGTGCCTACAAAAAGTGTGCTGCATGCCACCTGTGGCATGTGTGTCATAGGTTCGCCATCATGCAATAGGCTGATGTGCTTTACTGGCCCTGATCATTATGTTTTGTACACACTGGCTTGTAATAGGTCATTGACATATTTGGCCTCATCAATACCAGTTGCAGTAATGATATGGCTTGTTGGAACTATTATCTCTATTAATTAGCAAAGGTATTAGAAGGATACTAGCATAATAATATACAATGCCACAAAAAGTGCAAGAAAATTGTTGACAAACCAAAAAATGTCTTTGCAGGACTGTGTGTGTTTATGTGTATACACTCATCTTTTAGTCAGTTTTGATTCCTGGCAGATAGGTAGACAAGTCCATGCAGTTTATGTGACAATATTTTTAGATATGGTTTGCAATTGTCTTCTTCCTAGAGTTGAAAGAGAGTGACCAGCCCAAAGTCATCTGATTGGTTTGTGCCTAAGGCCTTGTCAGCCCTTGAGATAAAGCAGACTAGAAAGCAAAAGTCAGACAGGCCAATACATTTTTATTATAAAGTCATAGTAACAGAATATTTCAAGTCCAAATGTGCTCCCTCACCCCATTCCTTTATTCTCATGAGAACGAGGATCTTCTCTGAGATACTTCCTCAACTTAGATTTTTTCCTGGCCCGAGGTTTCTTTTATTTGACCAATGTCCTGGTAGAAGTTCTTCCTCCAGTTCTTGGAGGTCATTCCTTCTGTAACTTTCTTAGTGGAAATTGTTGGAGGAGGTATTGCAAGGGAGTTGTTTTACTTTGCTCTGCTCTTGGTTGCAAGAGGGCCACAATACTTCAGAAAGCAAGGCACCTGTATGAAGATTTGCTTAATTCCCTTTACTATAGTTTGTGCCCCTTTAGATTCCTTCCTATTCGTTAAATATTGTGCTTTGGATTGCAATATTTCAACTAGAACTCAGCAGGGGAAGATTTCACAAATTGTTGCCACCAGTTCGCCCTGCGTGTGCACACTTGCTTCACTTGCTTGTGTACGCCTTCCACACATGTACTTGGCCTTCTGCATGCTTGCTGTGCGCACACACCTTCTGCACATGCGCCCGGGCTTCCCTGCATGCGCTTTGCTCATGTGCGTGCCTTCCGTACATGCACCCAGCCTCATAAACGTGGCTAAATAGGATGGCATTACATCTGGGTGGGTTGATGGGAGCAGGCCCACTCCCACCTGCAGTCGCCATTACCGGTTCTCTCAAACCAGTCCGAACCGGCTGAATACCACCTCTGGAACTTAGTCTCCTGACTTCTAACCCAGTGCTTTTATCCATTAGACCAAACTGGCTCTTTATTTGTAATTTTACTCCCCCTACAATAAATGTTTAAGCAGTATCTGTAAGTCTTATCTTGGTTCCCATTCACTGATTATCTAGAAACTTATACTTACCCCAGTGGTGGGTTGCCCCTGGTTCACACCGGTTCTATAGAACCGGTAGTAAAACTGGCAGGAGGCTCCACCCACCGACCCTGACATCATCAATATGTTTCTGCCCATGTGCAGAAGCTTCTGCGTTTGCACAGAACAGTGCGCAGCCCCACTGCAAACCGATAGTAAAGGTAAATAGAAACCACCACCCCCGACTTACCCCAAATGTGGACATTTTATAAATAAGATTTGATCCCAAAGTACAACTTTAATAGTCTGCCTGGAGCTGGAAAGGGGGTATGTGTGTGCGTTTTATACATATATTTTAACTGGAAAGCATATTCATAAATAAAAAAACCCCTATATTTAGCCTTCTTTATTAGTCTAGGAAATGCTAAATTAATAACATTTATTGGTAATTGATGGTGAAAACTCAAATTGAAAGATAATATTCTTCCTAGTTCCTGTTCAGGACATCTAAAAATAATATTACACCACATAATTGAGTCTGGAAAATACAATTATTTGTAAGAATCATTTTTACAAATTACGTTGTCATTTTAAAGAAGATTTCCATTCATGGAAGAGAAAGCTATCAGTAATATGGAACTGAATCAGTTCCATATTACTTCTGATGTTAGAAGCAATGGACCTTAAAATGCTAATCGTGAAATATGGCAGTCTCTATGCTCTTATGCTCTGCTTCTGAATTCCTACAATGATCTAGTGCAGGGATGTCAAATTCAAGGGCCAAAGGGTGCTTAAATCTCGCCCGTGGGGCCAGCGTGGAAATAGCAAAGACTGGTCTGCAGTGCCTTTGGCAGCCAAAATGGGGCATGGGGGGGGGACATACATGGTCCCCCGTGCCCCATTTTCAGCCTTGACAACGACATTTACCTACATTAGGTAAAAATCTAAACCAGAAAAGAATTATAGGAGTTGTAATGTTTCCTTTATTCTTTAATCTTGACCTGACCTAAGCCATCTTGGATTTTCAGTGTTGCCATATTGGAGCTGAGGGATAGGGAGGAGGGAATAGAGATAGCTGGGGTTTTGTAGCCAAAATAAAATACTTGCTCTTGGGAACCAAGGACATTCTCACATCTGGTCCAAGGAAGGAGGAGTGAGGTTGTCAGGCAACCAGACAGTGCCTTGATTGGACCATGTGACTGATTGTTTCAGATGGAGGGGAAACTTTTACTTTTAATTAGGTGCAAACCATGGGAACCTTCAGAATCAGTTTTCACCAGATCTGTGCCATATATATCCAATAAAGCTATTCTTTGAGGAATTCATCTGCTTTGGAGCTTTGCTTGCTATTGGAACCAGCGGTGGGTTTCCAATATTCTTACCACCGGTTCGCCCCACCCCCACCCGCGTGCCTTTCATGCATGCGCCTGGTCTTCTGTGCATGCACTTTGCTCGCTCATGCACCTTCTACAGATGCCCCCAGCCTCAAAAATGGGGGGTGCAAGGGGCACGGGGGGCAAGCCCACCCACAATTTCCGTTACCAGTTCGCTTGAACCAGTACGAACCAGCTGAATACCACCTCTGCTTGGAACCCTGACAACAAGCTTACCTTTCTTAGCTAAAGAACGTTGATTAATGGTCAACTTTCCACCATTAGTAAAATAAAATGGAAAGGACCGAAGCTGTAGTAACCTCTAAAATAATTGTAGGACAGGGTTATAGAATGGAGAGAAAAAAATATGAAAGTTTCCTTAAATGGACCTGGAAATCAGTTCTCAGCTTCCAGACAAATCGGAAGATTTTAGAATTAGTAGAGGTCAATATTTCTCAAGAATGGAAAGTCTGATCGTCTCCAACATATTAGCATAAGTCCAGGACTGTAGAGTCCAAACCCATATGTTGTCTATAGAGCCAACACAATTGATTACCAATAGCAAAAGACTAGAGCATATGGGGTGGATGGTAGCACTGGGGATCAGCAAATACATATTTTATGAAGACTGCTTGACTGCTTCTGTATACTGCAGTGCAGAATCAGGATTTTTCACCTTGCTTTTGCTGACACATCCAGCACTGTCATGGTAGATGCCTGCTCAGCATAGAGGAAATCATTTATAATAAGTGTGGTGGAAAGAGGGGGAAAAAAAAGAGAGGGTGACATTAGTTTGAAAAGAAATGCAAAGCTTAGATTATTAGAAGATTAGATTTTTAAGTAATTAAGGGATGGATTGTACAACACCCATCTTTAAGGAGCTTGTGAATGAGTCGGTTCATTAACTCTGCGGATATTACCGGTATTGATAAGATCTATATTTCAGGACCTTCATTCAGTGGCAGTGACAGCTTGGAATGAAGTAAAGTCTTAGACATTAAGAGAGGCAAGAGAGTTGCTATTCTCAATGGACAGGGTGATTCCTGGTACAGAATGTACATGGTGTTCATTTTGGAGGAAGTAGGAAAATTCTGGGTTCTCCAGCTGTTTCTGAAATGGGACTTCCACCTCTGTCTGTCACTGAGAGACTAAACATGTTGCAGGGCTTTTAAAAAGACAACTAGTTCATCATTCCAGATTTGGGACGTTGTAAGACATTAAAAAAACAAAACCAAACCCAGCATGGATTATTAAGATGCCGAATACTAACTCCCAAAATCCAAGCAGACTGGGGAAATGCATAAATTTAATTAATAAATAAATAAAAATAAACAACTGTACACTAAATTTGTCAGAGTTTGCAGCAATCCAATCAGCACACAAGTAAATAATTCAGCAAGATTAATTTATAGAAGAAACTTGCTTATATACAATATGTATATATAATTTATATACAATATGTACCATATTTTTCGGTGTATAAGACGCACCTTTTTACCCCCCAAAAGGGGGTGAAAATCTGGGTACGTCTTATATGCCAAATGTAGCCCTGCCCACCCACCAGCCCCTACTCTTCGGCCATTTTCGGCCAGTTCCAGGAGGCAGGGATCTGGGTTGGGGCACAGCCTGAGGAACAACCCTCCCTCTTCTGGATGGTGGGGGGGGGGGAATCTGCCCTGCAGCTTCGGGGAACAAGGCGGGTGCCACAATTTGCAGCTGGTCACCCCTCTGGCTGCGCTGACTTCACTCCCCAGCAAAGTGAGGAGCCGCTGCTGCCTAAGCCCTCTCTGTGCCCAGGAGTCAAGCTGAGCTGAATGTGAGCCCCTAAAGGGAAACGTTCCTCCTTTCCAGCCATCGCTGCCCAGATTCCCCAATGCAAACCTCAAGAGTCACGCTTCAGGTGGTGGCCAGTTCCCCTGCAATGTGCAGCGGGGAACTGGGAAATGCTTTGGATTTTGGGAGGAGATTGTAGCGCTGCCGCCTGAAAGTGTTTTTCTGCACATTGCAGAGCCGCGCCCCCCCCCCCGTCCTCCTTCTCAGCAGACTCTTCTCTTTCCTCCTGGCCAGATCCGCTGCCTGAAACACGGTGCACTTTTTTTTGTCTCTACACACACCCCACGTTTGGAATCGGGAAGGGGATCGCGAGTTCGGGGGGCAGACATATACATACATACAGACACACATATATATACATACAGATCAGTCAAGTTAAGCCACGCCCAGGCTCCAAGCCGTCTCACATGGCTCACGACAGAGCCTGTTTCTTAGTCACCAAACAGTTCCCATTGGCTGACTTGTTGTTATGGTTATCCCAACTCATAATTTCTTATACACTGACAAAATTGATACATTTTAATGGCCATTTCAACATCAGGCCCAACTGCATTAAAGAAAATAATTATATGGAGATGTTTGACATGACGGTGCCATTTCAGGTCTGCATCGCTGCTTTTGCACATGCCAGCAGTGCTTTGGCTTTGATTATCATTTATCCAACAATTTCAGAGCAAAGGATAAGGTCAATCTGTGTTGCATCTGGATCTTTTCCAGTGATACTGAATTCTTCCACAATACAATCCCCCCTGGTCCATATACAGCAGGAATATGCTGCAGAATTCTAACCCTTTCATTGTGTTTCACTAAAGGGTACCTGAAAAAGAGTACTGGTGAGACATTGGTGAATTGAGCAAGAGTCAGCTCAGGAGATCCTACAGTATTGATTGCAGGAATGTGCTTTGGAGAATGAGAACAATAGAGCATCAGATCCAGTATTACCAGCTCTGTATTCAAGCCAGTCTCAGAAAGGATCTTTGTGGCTCCATGGTTTGAAATCTTATATCATTAGATTATCATTGACAAACATCATGACATCATAATTTGATTCAAGGGTTTCAAACATCAGGGCTGGATAGATAGACAGATAGACAGATAGACAGATAGACAGATAGACAGATAGATAGATAGATAGATAGATAGATAGATAGATAGATAGACAGACAGACAGACAGACAGACAGACAGACAGACAGACAGACAGA
>WNWU01000126.1:795136-817619 GCA_012654045.1 Ptyas mucosa
GGGGGGGTGTAGAGAGAGGGAGGGAGGGAGAGAGAGAGAGAGAGAGAGATGTCAAAAGAGATATACAACCGGTTCTCTGCCCTAATGACCAGCTGGGTAGGCATGGCTAGGGGGTCATGTGATTGGTGGAAGTGAGTGACGTCAAGTTGGCCATGCCCACCCAGGTTTTGTGGCTCCCGGTGTTTATTTTTCTGTGGGAAATGGATCCAAATGGCTCTTTGAGTGTTTAAGGTTGCAGACCCCTGGGCTAGAACAATAGAATTCATGCTTCAATTTATCATTCCTAAGTTATACTTGCATTCACAAGTCACAAGAGAGTCATTTCCCTTTTAAACTATGTGAGATAAGGAGTAAAGCACTTTACCTAGTACAGGTCTCCTGACTGAGCAGGGGGTTGGACTAGATGACCTCCAAGGTCCCTTCCAACTCTGTTACTGTTACCTGGATTATAGGAATTCTTTTTGGGTGAGGGGGGAAAGGTAGCCTGATATTTAGTTAGATCAACAGCCAACATCAGTGCTTTCTTTTTCTGGATTTATTTATTTTGGCACAAAGACCAATACTTGACTCATTTGATATCATGCAGATAGGCTTTTGCTAATAAAATTGGGGTACCCTCTGTTCTTTCTGTACCTCCTTACAAGTATCCCAGACATATTGTGGAGGATTTTCCAATCCTCCAGAACAAACAGGTTTAAGAGGAATGTGGGGTGCGGGGAGAATCTGATGCTTTATTATGTTGGTTCTGAAAAATGGTGGGGGGGGGGACCATTATTAGGTATAATCCCAAATGTGCTTTTTCAGGAGGCAACTGGACTTTCTTGTTTTTTCTTTTGAAGACATTTTGCTTCTCCTCCAAGGAACTTCTTCAGCTCTGACAGGATAGTGGGGAATGGAAGCAGTGGTGAAATCCAAATTTTTTTACTACCGGTTCTGTGGCCATGGCTTGGTGGGCATGGTGTGGCTTGGTGGGTGTGGCAGGGGAAGGATACTGCAAAATCTCCATTCCCACCCCACTCCAGGGGAAGGATACTGCACAATATCCATTCTCACCGGTTGCACTGGTTCTATAGAACCAGTAGTAAAACCAGCGGGAGGCCCCGCCCACCGACCCCGACGTCACCAAAACGCTTCTGCACATGTGCAGAAGAGCGCACGGCCCTGCTGCAAACCAGTAGTAAAGGTAAGTAGAACCCACCCCTGATTCCCACCCCACTCTGGGGCCAGCCAGAGGTGGTATTTGCCAGTTCTCCAAACTACTCAAAATTTCCACTACTGATTCTCCTGCTGGATTTCACCCCTGAATGGAAGGATTTATATTCCTTGCAGACAGCTCATAATTTGCATCCTTTTAGAAGGTCGTTGAAGCACTTGGGGGTTTATTTGTGTCCTCAGGGTCACCTGAGTAGAGCTCCTGGTTCCCGTAGTCTACAATTTCTTTTTCCTCTGGAACTCCTACTCCCCCATCATTCAAAGGTGTTCATCACAAATTGTATGGTTAATAGTCTGTAGAGATTCTCTGTCATCCAGGTCATGGTTGTCCCAAAGGTGCTTTTTCAGGATGCAACTGGACCTTCTTGTTTTTTCTTTTGAAGATGTTCCGCTTCTCCTCCAAGAAGGTTCTTCAGCTCTGATAGGATAGTTTCTTGGAGGAGAAGTGAAACGTCTTCAAAAGGAAAAAAGAACCTAGAAAATCCAGTTGCTTCCTTTGGGACAACCATGATGTGGATGACTGAGAATCTCTACAGACCATTAGGTATAATCTATTGTCATTCTGGTCTGATGACTTTGACTTGCCCATTCAAATGCATTATGAATGTAGGCCTTTGCATGGATACAGATGTGAGAAGCTAAATAATTGAGAAGGAAGCATTGGACATATATATCTTTGGCATGAAAAAACTCTCCGATTCTTCCATCAGGTAGTTAAAATATTTCCAGAGAGGTGCTGTTAAAGGGTTAGTACCAATCTGAAAGAACTATAATTTTTTTAGCATGCTAACTTTCTGTGTTTCCATGACACTGTAAGAGTATCAAACATCACTATGCAATTTTCTTTGTTCAACTATATATCAACTGCCAAGTTAATTTAACCTTAACCTATCTGTACATCCCAGATTGGAGAATGAAAATCAATATTGCAAGAAGAAGCCACTGCTTTTCAGCCAATAGATTCTTACCTAAGTAGCGTTTCTTGATGTTGAAGATCTAACTGGGCCAATATTAGCACAATTTTCTTATGAAAGGAAGGGGGGGGGGGGTTTGCTGAAATATACATAGCAAATGTCTAGCAGGTCTTGTATTCCTCTCTAACAAGCTGCATAAGCTACTTTATAAGAGGATGAACATTATATAAATTCCTCTTCTACCCTCCATCCTCTTTCTGCCTCTTTTCATTGGTTCAGAATCTTCACATTATTCTGAGCAAAGTCCTTGTCCTTACACAAAAGCTTTTTAAGCCCCCTGTTTAAAAGGACACAAATATTCTGTACAGACACACAGTAGAGATTTAAACTCAAGGCTGAATCTCATCACTTGAAGCCTCTTATCTTCCCATTTAGCAAGGTGTCTATTTTCTTCAAATATTGGTGGTAGAAAATTTAATGGCATTGGAGCATTATTGAGATCTTTACAGTGGTTTAGGTGCTAGGGGGAAAAAATTGACCTGTGTCTGAGAGAAGAAATGGGATAGAGGTATTTTTCTCCTAATGGAGGGTCTTTCCCACATTCTAGGGATGAAGAAAAAAGTTGGAAAGTATTCTCCCAAGAGCCTTTGGCCAGCTGTCAAAATTTGTTACCTTCACTCAAGGCTATTTCTATAGTGAACAAGAAACATGGAGATGTGTTCTCTCCCTTTTCTACAGATTGCCCATCTCCTCAAGCCATGGGTGGGCTGCTGGGGATTCGCAGGGGTTTGGGAGAACCTCTAGCTAAGATTCTGTCAGTTTGGAGAGACCCCAAATCCCACTCTTGGCTGGCCCCGCCCCGCCCCGCCCACCCCTCCCAGGAGTCCTCATGCAGTTTGTTTTGGATGCAGGTAAGTGCAGGGCATAGGGAGGCTCAGGGAGGGTGAAAAACAGGCCTACCAGAAGAAACGGGCCTGTTTCTGGCCTCCAGAGGGCCTCAGGAGCCTGGAGAGGCCATTTTCACCCTCCCGGAGGCTCAAGAAAGGCCTCTGGAGCCTGGGGAGGGCAAAAATACACACACACACACACTGTGGTGCAGGAGGCCGACTAGCCTACGCCCACTATGGACATGCCCACCATGGACATGCCCACCCAGCAACTGGGCAGAGAACCCCTTGCTAAAATTTTTGAAGCTTACCCTGCCTCCACCTGCCTAAATTCTGCCTGAGGGCAGAAATGGATAGGTAATTAAGAAGAGAAAATGTTCCATCCCTGCACCTTGCTTCTCCAAAAATAGATATGGAGAAGCAGGGATGGAGATTCTTCTCCTTCTGTCCTCCACCCTGTTTTCCCACCACAAGGATGGCTCTCTGACTATATGGTTATCCTCTCTTACCTCTATGTTTACTGGAGAACAGAGCTGCCATCTTCCATGAGAACAAAAGAGAGGTAAATGCAGGAGTCAACTTGGTGGGAGGGTGTAGAGGTTACCAATAAAAATATGAATCTCATGGAACATTTTCTGTGAACTTGGTGTTCCTATTGCAGTCCAAAAGATAACTATGAGTGAGGTTCTGTCTGATGTCAGACCCCAACAGCCAAGAAAGACATGTCCCATGTTCCCTGAGAACAGCCTGCTCTTTGTCTCCCACCATATCTCTCCATGCCCATCACCACCTTAATACTTTGGCCTGTCCTCCTGCCAGCATCCTTCAATTCCCAAAGCCAGGGGAATAATTCTCAATTTCAACCATTCCCAGAGATGGGAAGCTAGGAAGTCTCAAATTATCTGGGACTATTTCAGTTGTTATTCTGAAATTCTAGTTGTTATTCTGAAATTCTAGTTGTTATTCTGAAATTATTCTGGAAGCTGTTTCTGCTGTGGTCTGTGCACTCTGGCATTTTCCCCCACCACAGGTGACTTCCACCTTAGACTCCTGGCCTTCTGGAAGAACCTAAAAACTTGGCTTGGCAGCTTGGCCTGGAATCCCAACAGTGGCTTGCTACATTGGATTGTGGGGTAGAGAAGATTCTCAGTCCATAATGAGGCCACTCATTATCTTGTTTTTTAGCTTTTCTGTTCATTTTTTTTTCTAATTTGAATTGATTTCCCCCCACTTTTTAACTTTTTATTGTATTGTAAGCCACCCAGAGTTGCTATGTCAGTAAGATGGGTGGCATAGAAATTTAATAAATAAAATAAATAAATATTGATTTGTTTGGCAGGTATCATTGTTCAGTCACTTTAGAACCATTGTACAAACAAAAGGCAATCCTGAATTTCAGGTTAACATTTACTCCAGTAAGGTCTCACAGAGAAAACTCCTATAATCTCTTTATTAGCATTTCAGAAATCCTGACTTAAAGTTAAAGGGAGTGAAGGTGAAGGAACAGCTAGTTTTCCTTTCAAATAAATATTAGGCCCACGAGTAGAAGTTTGATGTGCTTTGACAATAGATTTCATACCATGCAGGCGACCGTGCTCTTTACTAGGGCTATGAATTGAGACAATTTATTTCAACATCGATTCACATCCTCACCAGTATCTTCAATAAGTGGGTCGCTTAACTTTGCTCTTCGAAGTAAAAGAGCTGCACTGTTTGGTGAGACAGTGGAAGGAAAGGCTTTGTTCAAGACTGCCGGAGAATGAATGCATTTGAAGATCTGTACAGCCCTAGTAAATGCAGCATTTGCTCCTACAGCTTCAATTCTCAAAAGCACTGGCCACTGACGAAGAAAAAAAATGGTTCCCAGCCAGCTTTTGTTACATTACAAATAGAAGGTTACCTTTGAGCTCAGCTCCGCTTCTAGTGAACACATCCATGCAGGTGCCTTGACAACATTAGAGAAGGGTCTGCAATTGCCTACTTCTAGGATATGTTTTCAATTATCCCGTTTTGTCAACAGCCCCAGGATTTCCAGGTAATTTCCCCATCTAAATCTTGGTCAGGTTTGGCTGTAGTTTGTGTTTGAGATCAGCCAAGTTCATTCAGCTAGATCAGGGGTCTACAACCTTAAACACTGGACCCATTTCCCACAGAAAAGAAAACACCGGGAGGCACAGAACCCTTCCTGTGCCTGAGTATTTCTTGAGTGGCCACAAAACTATCATATTTAGTTGAATTAAATGTTCAGTTTTCTTCTGAAACTTTTCTTTTCTTGGATTTATCCATGGTTGGCTTACCAGGGGTTGAAAAGTTCAATAAATCGTGGGCTGGTGGGTGTCACACATTGGTGGTTGTGACACATTTTTTGAGTGACAGGGAGCCGCAGCAGAGAAGTGAAAGAGCCACATGCGGCTCCAGAGCCGCAGGTTGCTGACCCCTGAGCTAGGTGCATCCAGCTTGATGCTGCTGCAGATCTTGAGGCGTTGCTTCAAACAGAATTATTGAAATAAAAACAGAGGATAGTTTATTGGTTTTATAATCATATCAAAGAAAATAATGCACAGGATCCATTCAATATGATGGGTTCTTGGTTGAACTGCCCTACTATAACATTAGCAGCTCACCATGTGTACATTAAAGCCCAGGAGGAAATAGGACCATCTGTGCTTCAGATCTCAGTGGGCTGCTCTTTTAAGTAGGGATGCTAAATATCCAAACCTAAAAAGAACCTACAGTTGACAGTCGAACAAAAGATGAGCTATATGTTTGATAGCTGGGATATGACATATACACGTCCTCTCATCATATGACAGGGGATGGAAGTGCTCATATTTGTCCATGAAATCCAACTACTCAAATCTTGCTCTAAAATAGGCCCTTCTTAAGAATTGCATTAAATCATATACCAAGCTATGATATCAAATCATATACCATCATGCAGTGGTGGGTTGCTCCCAGTTTGGTCCGGTTCTATAGAACCGGTAGTAAAACGGGTGGGAGGCTCCGCCCACCCACCATGACGTCATCATGGGTATTCTGTGCATGCACAGAAGCACGAACCGCTGTGAACCAGTAGTAAAGGTAAGTGGAACCCATCCCTGCCATCATGGATCTGTTGCAGCAAAATATTCAAATTCATTCCCATGAGGATCCATAGTGGAATTCCTTTTAATTCCTATTAATAGCTGTCACTGGTAACTCAATGGTTCCACTAGTGGGAAAAGAATGGACCCATGGAGGGAAAAATAAGAGGGAAAATATAAATACTGAAAGCCTCCATCTTTTCTCTTCTAAAGTTTTCCCATCTTCCAAACACATTTCAACGTTTGAAAATTAGCTTTTTCCAATTTGATTCAGATCATTCAGATCACCTGTTTGTCAGTGGATCAATAATCTAAAACATATAACATCCTAGTTAATCTTGAAAGGAAAAAAAAATCAATATTTATTTTTTGTACCTCTCAGTATGTTATTTAGTGGAGGGGATATTTTTGGTGCTTTGGGCCAATACAACAGAGTATCTCCCACACTCAAGTTCCACAGCTTAATCCCTAGATCACATTGTATCTCCACTCTTAATCATATTAAGCTTTAAATTAAATGTTATTGACTTTGTTGAGATTTACTTCCAAATAAATGTGTTTAGGATCAGAGAGCTCAGACGGATGACAGACATAAACTAAAAATAATATATATTTTTTTCCAGAGGTGGATTTATTTATTTATTTATTCATTTATTTTTGCTTCCTGCATTGTTCTCATATTCTCTCAGTTATCTTGACTTGGAGACTGAATTCTTCAGTTCAATTCAGTTTTTAATGGACATTTTTATCCACCTTTAAGCCAGAAATGATATAATTACAGAGGGCATAAGATCTCAGAAAATTATAGTTCAATCATGGATATTGCAAAGTTGATATAAACTGTCAACCAAATAACCAGTTACAGAGTGAAAGCTATTTTGGAGAGCATTCAGACCAGAAATGGAGTGTTGGAAATGGAATGGAAAGCTAAAAAAAAATGTAATAAGCCAGCCAGAAAGCATTATACTTGTGCAGAATATATTTGCATGATATTATGGCAGAGTTACATCAACTAATAAGAAAAAAACCCCAAACACTAACAGTGTGCAACAAAACCCCCTTCATATGATTGAATCCAAAATATAATTGGCCTTGTTAGATTTTTTTTTAAATTAAACAATAATTTGCAAATTGCTTATCCTTACTTGAACATATGTGGACATTTAATTTCATCCAATTTACTCAGCAGGATTGAAAATACATTTTGGTTGAAAATCTACTCAAATAGTAGACTTTTAAAATAAAGTAGTAAAACAATTAAAACATTCCTGTTGTGTCATGTGACAAAATATTTGTTCTAAAGTATGTAAATATTGGAATGGTTGGTCAGAGGCTGATCTGAAGGGGAGAATTAAAATAGCAATTTTTTTGACTCACATGGACTACACATGACCAGTTTGTCACAGTCGGGGGTGATCTACTGGGGGTTCACAGGGGTTCGGGAACACCTCTAGCTAAGATTCTGTGCAATTTGGAGAATCCCCAAATCCCACTCCTGGCTGGCCCCTCCCCCTCCACCCTGCCCCTCCCAGGAGTCCCCATGCAGCCTGTTTTGGATGCAGGTAAGTGCAGGGTGCACACGGAGGCTCAGGAAGGGTGAAAAACGGGCCTACCAGAAGTTTAGGAAGGCTGGAAATGGGCCTCTGGAGCCAGGGGAGGCAGTTTTTGCCCTCCCGGAGGCTCAAGAAAAGTCTCCAGAGCCCAGGAAGGACAAAAACTTCTCCCCTATGGTGCAGGAGGCTGACTAGGCCACACCCACTCTGGCTACGCCCACCCAGCAACCATGCAGAGAATCTCTTGCTAAAATTTTTGAAGCTCACCCCTGGTCATAGTGCAATGCAAGCTATTGTCCATTTCTCAAAGTCAGGAACTCACAATGTCCTCTACCTGTTTCCAGCCAACCAGAGAGGCATCTTTTGTCTGTTGTTTCCTGCTTGCAAAATTCATCATTGGCTTGTATCTCTGGGGATTCTCTTCTCAAGGAAAACAATAAAAGTAATACTTTGCTCTTCCTTTAGAAAGCAGGGAAAGTTAAAGATGATTAATTTCGGAATGGGAAAGATTATGAACAAACACAACCAAAGCAGTGGCTAGAATGCAGTATTGCAGGCTACTTCTGCTGGCTGGCTGCAATTCCGCAGTTTGATTCTCACCAACTCAAGGTTGACTCAGCCTTCCATCCTTCCGAGGTGGGTAAAATGAGGACCCAGATTGTTGGGGGCAATATGCTGACTCTGTAAACCGCTTAGAGAGGGCTGTAAAGCACTGTGAAGAGGTATATACAGTAGTGGCCAAAATTATGGGAATCTTTTGGGGAAAGTGTATTTTTGAGGTTTGATGGCTAATAACCCTACTTTTTTTTTTTTTTGAGTTTCAAGATAATAATATTCCACTGCTGGAATGATCTGGGAATAATCCAGACCTTAACCCAACTGAAAATCTATGGAGCCAACTAAAGAAACTTGTTAGTCAGAAGCAACCCAGCAATAAAACCCAGTTAATAGAAGTAATTCTTCAATCTTGATTTCACATTATAACAGCTGCAGAACTAAAAGACTTGGTTCACTCCATGGGAAGACATTGTAAGGCCATAATTCATGCTAAAGGTTACCCAACTAAGTATTAATTGACGTGATAATTTTTGTATATCTTGTTTTTTCTATGGTGATAATTTTTGTATATCTCATTTTTTTTATGTGTTTCACTTTTCTTCTTTATACTGTAACTGCTATTCTAACAGCAAATCCTTCATAAAAGTTATTGCATTACATTCTTGTAATGCAAAAAGTTATTGCATTACATTCTTGATTAAATTATCTTTCCATTAATAGTACCATTCTGGTACTAGTCCAGAAAAGAGAGGTGTTAGTAGCTAGTTTTAGAAAATACACTTTTCCCAAAAGGTTTCCACAATTTTGACCACTACTGTAAGTCTAAGTGGTATTGCGATTGCGATTGCTATTGCTATTGCTATCCCAATTTGAGACCAAACTAAAAGAGAATCAGATAATGTGTTTCTTCTAAGATCCTTTGAAGCTGCGAGATGAATATTCTCTCAACAGCTTTCCCTAAAAAGGAAAGATTGGACATAGGTTGAAAGTTGTCCAATTCCATTGGAACCCTTTGATGGCTTCCAGCGGAGGGGATGAGCCACCTTTCCTTTGGGGTTGGCAGGATCACTTACTCTCTCAAGGAAATATTTACCCTCTCACTGACCCATATGTCTCTTTCTGGAGGCTATGGCCAACCAGCATTGATACCTCTATGATAACAAAGCTGATGTGATTTGTGAATTCTGGAAAATTGCAATAAGTAAAAATTAAAAAAAACCCAGAATGCAGTACAGTATTTTTTTTTAATTTGGGTCTGTGACTAGTCTGTGTAAAAGGAAAGTTCCATTTTCATGTAATATCACAACTCTGTGGACTACTGTCATGCCAAGATGCCCTACCTGAAAACACTGCTACCATGAAAATGAATCCTGTGGGAGAAGCCAACAGTGAATGACCTTTCAACTTCAAAGTTTATGATTTGTAAATGTCAACTATATGAAATATTCTATCTGTTATATGTAGATCATCAGAAAACTGTCTGAATGGATAGTGTTACAATTATGAATATATTCTACTTTAAGACAGAAAATATTTTGAAGATCTCAGCAGGTCAAATTTTATATATCATCCATATTAAGGTATTGGTACCCCTGGTCCTTATGTTGTGTTGGCCCAGTCCTTGGATAGGTCTAGTTTAATGAAAAGAAAGACTAGGGATGACATGATAGCATTGTTCTAATATCTAAGAGGCTACCACAAAGAAGAGCAGGTCAATCTATTCTCCAAAGCATTTGAAGGCAGGACGAGAAGCAATGGATGGAACAAACTGTTGTGACCCTGACTCCTGAGCCTGTCCTAACAGAGGAAGAGAACTCAGAAGGTGATGGGGAGGAACTGACAAGGCCTCCCTCTCCAGGACCCTCCTTTCTGGCAATGTCTCAGGTTCCATCCGAAGGTCAGGAGGAACAGCCTGGGATGTGCCAGGAGGAAGGCATATCGGAGCACCAATTGATAGGGAGCAAGGATGATGAATCCTGGCTTGATCCCAGGCAGCATCGGAGGGAGAAGCGTGCACAGCAATGGAAGAGGCATGGGAAGGCCAGAGATTGAGCTGAGTCACGGAGCCACGCCCCACCAGGAATAAAAGTGGGTGTGATTGCTCTTCAGGCTTTGTGACGGACAAAGTTAAACCCTGAAAGTCACATCATGATCTCTGAAATTCGGCTTGGATATATTTTGGACTGAACATTGACTAAACTCTTATCTCATGGATAATTTATTGCTCCTGGAACGGACTGAAGATAAGTCCTCTTCTGCTTTATGGGAGTGCAAATGGTCTTGGCAGGCATTCGGCAGTTTGCTGCCAAAACCTTGGTCTGCCAAGATTCTAATCTGTTTTCCTAATAAAATATTAGTAGGCGTGCTTGGTATTACGTTTGCCTGTGTGAGGAAGGGGGACAGAACACAAACCAAGGAGCAAACCAAACTAAAACTACAGATAAATTTCCTGACAGTTAGAATAATTAGTGGAACAACTTGCCTCCAGAAGTTGCGGGTGCTTCAACACTGGAGGTTTTTAAGAAGAGATTGCACAATCATTTGTCTGAAATGGTATAGGGTTTCCTGCTTGAGCAGGGGGTTGGACTAGAGGACTTCCAGGGTCCCTTTCAACTCTTTATTCTGTTATATGACTAGAAACATTTTGAAGAGATTACTCATGGGTTAAAATACAGATATACAAAGTTTTATCCTTCAGGATTCATCAACTTGAAAAAAAAACCAAATAATTGCCCATATATGGAAGAACTAATGCACAGATAAGTACATTGAGCTACAATAATAAGACACAAATGGAGATATAACAGATGCACACATATTCATTGAAGTCACAATTATAACTCATAAGAAAATTATTAGGTGGGTGGGTAAGAAATCTTCCTGATTTTTTTCAAATGCTCGCATAAATGCTAAACTCACTGCAAATTTATTTGACAAGTATCCATCTATCATGAAATACAATCCATGTTTCTATCCAGAGCTAAAATTTGTGATGCTGACAAAGATTTAAAAAAAAGAATCCCAGTAACAGAAGAAAAACATGAAGAGTTTTAAACAATTTAATCCATTACCTGAAATAGTTTTAAGCACCCACTCTCACAAATAATTCCACTTGTAGATATTTCATAGTTGTCCTAAGCAGATTTTCAAGATAATAAACATGTTTCACTTTTATTGTTGCTCACTATATTAAGTGTTAGGGAGAAATACCATAATACAAAATATAGTTTGGAACCTGCACATCTAAAGGACTGACTATTCTCATATGAAACTGTCCACCTATTAAGCTTAACTTTCTTATATGCTCTGAAGATTAGGAATGAGACCATGATTTCTTTCTGTTGGCACCTCCTGGCTGTATCTCTCATTTTCTCTAGGGATGTTGGCCTACCTGTTCTTATACTAACATCATATCATCATATCATGAAGATTGTGAACCGCATTTCTGTTAGAGTTTGCAGCAATCCAATCAGCACACAAGTAAATAATTCAGCAGGATTCATGTATAAAAGAAACTTCTTTATATACAGTAATATAAAGCATGATGCATGTATACAATACCCATGAAGCAGAAGCCAGAACCAGAACTCAGAATCCAGAAGTACAGAATCAATATAATCACAGAAGCAATAATGCAAAGACAAAGCAACTCTTTTATACATAACAGTCAAGCTAAGCCATGCCCAGGCTCCAAACTGTCTGAGTCACCAAACAGTCCCCATTGGCTAACCTGTTGCCATGTCTATTCCAATTGAACTCTCATACACTGACAATTTATTTCTGGTATAAAATTTTATGTGCTATGAAGTCAGTGTTGGCTCTTAGTGACCACATAGGTAGATTTTCTCCATTATGATCTGTGCCTAATCTTGATTCTTCAAGTCTTCCAACACTACTGTAATTGAGTAGATCCACCTTGCTGCTCATCCTCTTCTCTTTCCTTCCATCTTTACCTGCATGAGAGTTTTTTCCAGAGAGATAGGTCTTTGTACTTTGTCCAAAGTACAACACACAATTGATTTTTTTTGTCATACTTTGACAATTTTATGATATTATTAATGCTGTTCTATGTTTCTTAATGTCACATTCTCTATCTTGATTGGATAGAACTTTACTTTTTTTTAACATTAAAATGTAATGGCAGAACACCTATTTTTTAAATAAAATTAAATCACATGTAAATCAAAACTTCAACTCTGTAGTATCTAGGAGGATATTTCAGTGAATGGAGATTTAATTAAGTCTTCTTCTCCAAGAAGAGAGAGAAGACTTCAAGTGGAAAATCCGATACCACTGATCATATTTTCACTTGTCTGCTGGACAGACAAAGTTGGTCTCTTTTATCTATCAGCTAAATCTAATTTCCCAAAAAAGATAGACTCTTACTGGTCAGAGTAAGTTGAGAGTGGCTGTAGGACTGAAGAATCATCAGATTTCTTGGTTCATCTCTCTACCTCTAAAATCTTAGCATAGCCATGAACAGCCATGGGACAGACATTAACAGGAAGAGGAATTCAAGATATGGGCAGAGGTGGTATTCAGCCGGTTTGGACTGGTTCACCCGAACCGGTAGCGGAAATTGCAGGTGGGCCCTGCCCCTCCCCCTCCCCCCTCTCCCCAGCTCTATGCCATCCTACTTAGGCACATTTTTAGGCCAGGCACATGTGTGGAAGGTGTGTGCACAAGCAAAGTGCATGCGCAGAAGGCCAGGCGTATGTGCAGAAGGCAGGCGCACATGAACTGGGCGTGTTCATGCATGAAGCGAGCATGTGTGCATGGGGCAAACCGATAGTAATATAAAATCCACTGCTGGATAGGGGTATCTCTTTGTCCTTATACCATCTTAGCAGTCTACTTTCTTCAGGGCACAGAGAATTTCAGAGATATTGGCAGTGGAGGCCTCTGGAATCAATCTTTGGATTGCCCTGTAAACATCCAAGGAAGCAAATGCATTACATAATGGAAATAGCATCAAACTTCTTTTAAACATTCTCTTTCTCCTAAAATCGTCTTTCAAAATTGGACCTGGCAGATGAATAAAAAGAGGTAGTTTGTTTCGTCTTGCTATTCGCTGGTGCTAGCTGATACGATTGCTCTTCGTTCTTTGAGAAAATAAAACAATTCATTGCAGGTTTCTTTAAATGGCTATTAATGGTCTTGCCCCAAATGGCTGAGGCCAGGGCAAATGAGAAATCTTGGAGGACTATTAAGTCTAAAGAGAAAAAGGTCTAAAAATATCACAGCTTGACAGAGACATTTTTATAGCTAAAAAGTGCCCTTAAGATTTGAACATAAACTCAGCATGCAGTAAAGCAGAGTGTGCATTCCTGAATAGGCTGGCCATACATTGACAGGGGGAAAAAAAAAGAGACTGTGGAGCTATATTACATAGCCTAATGCTGAGAGCTGCACTTTCTGATTAAGGAAACTAAATGACAAACGTCTGCAAGATCACTAAGAAGGCTAAGAAACTGTGGGAAGTTTCATTAAAAGTGTCACAAAACATTACATTGAGAAACAATCAGACGTTATGATTCAATGTCTCAAAAAATAAAATGACAGAGATTTTGGTCATGAAGAGAGCCAGGTTTTAAAATGTACATGACTTTCTTTTTTTTCCTCCTACACATATCACTAGGATTTATAATACAGAAAAGTATAATGGATCACTCTCACGTAAGGCAACTGTAAGTCTTTTCTCCTAAAATCCTCTAATAGACCTCCCTACTTATCCTTCCCTCCCTCCCTTCCTTCCTAGGGACCAATCTAATCTCAAGTTAGTACTAAGAAGATGTAGGCAGCAACTGCTAAAATACACAAAAGCAAAAATGTAAGAATGGAATATATGATTAGTATCACTCTAAAAGCTCTTTCTGATTTCACAAAATATAGTCCAGATAAAAAGGTGGCAGGGCATACAAGATCATTGGCAAGTTTGAACTTCAACTTCATTTCTTGAACTGATGCCGAGCTGTGATTTAAATTATGCAACAACCACATCTCTAGTCCTGCTTCCCCATTCTTAAAAAACAAAGAAGGAAGAATGACTTTCAGTGGAGGACTGGAAGAACTTTTGCCTATCTCTCAGGTCTTTTGGTGTTGACTTCTCTCCTAGACTGTGAAGTGAGAAAGGAAGTTCTTGTTCCGTGGTTGACGAATCGGAGCAAAAATGGATCCTCCATGATCGAATTGCACCTTGATTTGGCAGAAAGCAAGTGGAGTAACCATTGTAAGGAAAAGTTCTGGGGAAAAAAAACTTTTTGTTCAGGGAGTGCTACATGCTCTCCCCATCTCAATGTTTTGGGGTAAGGGAATAGCAATAGCACTTAGACTTATACAGTATATCTCCCCATAGTGCTTTACACCCACTCTCTGGGCGGATTTACAGTGTCAGCATCTTGCCCCCAACAACCTGGATCTTGCCCCCAACAACCTGGATCTTCATTTTACCAACCTCAGAAGGATGGAAAAGTCAACCTTGAGTCCTTCAGGATTGAATCCCAGGTAGTGGGCAGTTTGCCTGGAATCAGCACAATGCACAATCTGTCTTGCATCCCTAACTTCTTTCCCTGTTGACATCCCAGTCTTCATCCTGGGTTCCTACTTTAACTTCTGATTTGATTCCAAGAAGCATTTCCTGCTCCTCTAGCTTGGCCAGGAAACTGAATTCCAGTTCTAACATTTGAAGAAATCCAATGAAAAGAAATCAGATTTAGCCTTATTTCTGAATCACCGCAGCACAATTTTGACTCTGACCGCAATGGAGGCAGCCAGCATGAGGACTAAGACTGGCAATTTGGTCTTGCTACTGGAGATCTAGAGCCCTTTGCTAGCCTATCAGGCCCACTCTTCTTCCTCTGAAGAAGAATTTAATAACCATTTCCCACAAATCATACTGAATTGGCTAGTAATACCCCTGGACGGGAAGCACTTCTCATCTAAGCATTGAGTACATTTGATAGTCCATCCAATATGTATGATGACTGATGAAGCCTCCATAAATTGATTTTCTGGAGCAGCGGGAGATGAGCTTATAAGCACCTGCAAGGCCATCAGATATGGTTAGTGGGTTGTCTTCAACTTATTCATGCATCATTGGTTATTCTGCCACCTTTCAATGTGTTCCTCTGTGCTTAGGATGGGCAATTATGAATCACCAGGTGCTGCATTTTCAAAACTTCTTAATTATTTTAGCAATAAAATCCATCATCTCATAGCCCTCCCTTTGGTAATGCCACAGGACAGCCAATGCTGAAAACATCAGAGCCCCTGCATCATTAATTGAATAGGGGGGAAAAGGTTTTCAGCAGAAGGCAAAAGTACTTTGTTGTTGTTGTTGTTGCTGGTTGTGAAGTTGTGTCTGACCCATCGCAACCCCATGGACAACGTTCCTCCAGGCCTTCCTGTCATCTACCATCCTCTGGAATCCATTTAAGCTCACGCCTACTGCTTCAGTGACTCCATCCAGCCACCTCGTCTCCTTCTTCTTTTGCCCTCAATTTTTCCCAGCATTAGGCTCTTCTCTAGTGAGTCCTTCCTTCTCATTAGGTGGCCAAAGTATTTGAGTTTCATCTTCAGGACCTGGCCTTCTAAAGAGCAGTCAGGGTTGATCTCCTCTAGGACTGACCAGTTTGATCGCCTTGCAGTCCAAGGGACTTGCAGGAGTCTTCTACAGCACCATAGTTCAAAGACCTCAATTCTTTGGTGCTCAGCCTTCCTTATAGTCCAAGTTTCACAGCCATACATTGCAACTGAGAAAACCATAGCCTTGCCTATATGCACTTTTGTTGGCAGGGTGATGTCTCTGCTTTTTAGTATGCTGTCTAGATTTGCCATAGTTTTCCTCCCCAGGAGCAAGCGTCTTTTAATTTCTTGGCTGCAATCCTACTCTTGCTGAAATTCCTTCTTCTTTGCAACTAAAACAGACCCAAGATCCCTATTCTCTTTTGTATCTGCCTATTTCTCCTTTTCCCCCCAGGGAAGCCAAATGCCTAAAGAGCCACATGTCTGTTGGTAGATACGGACATATTTTCCTAAGATACGATACCATATGTTGAAGAATCACACTCTCTTAAATGGTAGCATTTGAAAAAGTAACAGCTCAGCTCTTACCGGAGCACACTGACATAAGAGTAAATCTCACTGATTTGAACAGAATCAGCTTCTTCTAGGTAAATGCATTTTACTTAGCTGATTAAAATAGGCATAAAAAGCATTTTTCATTTAGTTATGACATTATTCATATATGTTATTACAACAGGGTAAGGAAATTCTCCTACATTTATTCTACTAATTCTTGTTCAGTAGGATGAAAATAATTTGTTTTACCTTTTTTTAAAAAGGAAAAGAGTAATTCAGAGAATTTCAATCAGTGGTTAGTTAGAGAGTTCTTATGAAGTAACCAAGGGGATGTGTGTCTATGGAGATTCTCAGTCACGCAGGTCACAAATGTGCTTTTTTCAAAAGACAACTGGACTTCCTTTGTGTTTATTTTTGTTGTTGTTTTTTTGTTTTGTTGTTTTTGATTTGGTGACAAGGAGATGTCTGTGACCAACTAGCTAGCATTTTATTGGGCAGACATCATTCCAAAGGCCTGTAATTTCTTGAATTCCTAATTCAAATAGCTTGCTTTTGAGCAGCCAGAATCAAACCTTCAGTTTCTTTTTTTAAATGTTCCATTTCTAAACCATTTCCTGGTTTCATCTTTATCCACTTTCCCTTCAATCTTTTGTAGAAATTGACCATGTAATGCTTTCTCTTTTCAGCATTCTGTTTATGTTGTATTATATTATTTTGATATTCATCTTTTGTTTCTGGTACATTCAGTAACTTCCAATTTTTAACTTGTATTAATGCTTGTCCTTGACTGTTTATTACAGCCAGTTTGTTTGACTGAAAGTAAACCTGTGCCTCCATTTCTGCAGGACATGTAATATTGTACTACTAACTAGAGCATACAAAACATTTGCTAGACCAATTCTTGAATACAGATCATCTGTCTGGAACCTGCACTGCATATTGGACATTAATACAATTGAGAAAGTCCAGAGATATTTCATGAGAAGAGTCCTCTACTCCTCTGCTTGCAATAGAATTATGCCACCAGACTTGAAATTTTGGGCTTAGACAACTTAGAACTACGCCACCTTCGGTCTGACCTAAGCATAGTACATAAAGTTATCTGCTACAATGTCCTACCTGTCAATGAAAACTTCAGCTTCAACCACAACAATACACAAGCACACAATAGGTACAAACTTAAGGTAAACCGCTCCAAACTCGATTGCAGAAAATAAAACTTCAACAACAGAGTGGTCAATGCCTGGAATGCACTCTGTGATTTCTTCCCCAAACCCCCACAACTTTAACCTTAGACTGTCTACTGTGAACCTCACCCCATTCCTAAGAGGTCTGTAAGGGGCGTGCATAAGTGCACCAACGTGCCTACCATCTCTGTCCTAATGTCCCCATTTATTCGTATCCATTTCATGTATTAATAACCATGTTCATACCTATATCTGTTATCTAATATGTGCTTGACAAAATAAATAAATAAATACATAAATAAATAAAATGTATAATCTATTAGTATCATTAAGGAGGTGTTGTGCATAGTGAATAGTCATTAGTTGTTTCTTCTCCTCCTCCTCCTCCTCTTCTTCTTCTCTAAACTATTCAACATCTGTGGAATTTTCTTTTTGAAATAACTTTTATAATTAGAAGAAGAAATAGAAATTTAAAAACATTATTAATGTCATGTGTGAAAGACCAGTCCACATATGAAGGTCCGGTTAAACTGATTTATTGCTAAAAATCCTATATAAAAGTCCTATTCGAACTTACTCCACTTGTGGCTACATAGGGATTTTAGGCTGATCCTTGTTTTAACTCCACCTCTAGGTTCTTCCACGCCTTCTACATTGAAAGGGTAAAAGAAAAAGTGAGGAAATAATAAAAAGAAAAAAAGAATGATATCTAAAGAAGTGGCTTTTGATCTTCTTTGTAAGCAGTCACAAATTGCTATCTCTACCTTTTCCATATTGCACAACTCAGTTCCCTTCTTGCTATAAACAAAACATTTTAATTAATAAATACCACAATCAGCAGTTTATTTTTATTCGTTTTCAGCAAAGATTATAAATATAGTAGTACTTCCTTCAACAGCTGTGGAATTGTTTGAACGTGTTCCCTCCAGATATTAAGCAAATTTGATCCTGCTTTTGTTTTTCAAGTTTATCCAAGATTGCAAGTTGCTGTGATCTGCTGAAGAGTATGCATTTGTCCATTTCAAGAGTTTAGGGACACAACATTGGGGTTGTAAATTCCCACCTTGTTTTTCTCCCTTTCTAATCTTTTACTCTTTTTCCAAATTTGTTAACATTACTGGAGTGACGTCTGCATCAGCAAATGTCTCTCCGGTTCCTATTTCTTGGCAAACACTGAAGTTTAGTTAAAATGTTGGCTTGCTAGAGATTCTGCAGTCCAACACAAGCTTTGCTTGTCTTTCTTGGGCAGATGGTTGCAGTAATAAATAAAAACACTTAAAAGAAGGGATTTCAGATTTTTCCATGCCTGATGACTATGAGCTCCTTTCCTCCTCTCACTGCTCTTCCTTTTCCTTTTCTTGGCAAGTCCTAATTTTCTTGTTTAGAAAGAGATCACACCTTTCTTGGCATAGCTAAATCAAGAATTTTTTTTATCAGTCTGTGAAATACTGAACATCATTGCTTGGAATGGAGTTTACTTTGGAAGAAAAACAGACAGACATAAGAGACCTCTTCATGCATTATCCTGAATTGTGATACAGTCACATATATATCAGATGCCTGGATGTCTAAGTCAAACAAATTGAGAAGAACCGTGGGAAGACTTACAGTATATCCTCTCCCTAGAGAGTATCCCATTTGAACAAGAAGGGGCCCCTGAAACATAAATCCAATTTTACCATATTGCTTCCATTATCAAGGAACTAATAACTCTCCACCTAGATTTCATTCACCTAGATTCATCGTATTTAGCCCTTACCATCTGATCAATGTGATTTCATTTCTCTGAATGTAGCTACGTTTTGTTTTACTGTTTGCAAAATATAACATATTTTGTCCATCCCAGTTTTATAAATATTTGAGTTTTACTGTAGTTTTTAATTGCTGTCTTATAATATTTTTTGTTTTTATTTTTTGAGCTGGTCAGTGATTTATTTTTTTATTTATTTTATTTGTCAAGAACGTATTAGGTTATGTGTGTGTGTGTGTGTGTGTGTGTGTCTTTGGTTATTCGGGTTTTCTCCCGTGTAAAACTGGAAGTGTCTTGGCAACGTTTTGACGAAGTCTCATTCGTCACAGGATATCCACACAGGATATCACCACCACACTTCCACGCAAAAAGCAAACCCAGACCCACACCGATGATGAGGCACGACCACAGACCAGAAGCCAGACCACAGCTGCATCATTGGCCACTTTAAACCCCTCCAATCCATACATGAAGCAAACTGACACCCACCATGAAGATGTGGCACAACCACGAACGTGAAGCCAAACAACAGCAATGCAGCTAACCAGCTCAAATCCCCCTGCAACTCAGACTAACCCGAGCACAGCCAAGCCCCCACCCAAACAGAGCACACCCCCAGCCAATCAGAGCACAGCCAAACCCCCCACCCAATCAGAACACAGCCAGGCCCCCAACCAATCAAAGCACACCTCCACCCAATCAGAACACAGCCATGCTCCCACCCAATCAGCTCCCACCCCCACTGGCAGTTAAAAGGAAGAAACAGCTGCGATCACACATTGCTCCTGGAAGCACGAAGCCGAGAACACCAGCCTGAAGATGACGAATGAAACTTCGTCGAAACGTTGCCAAGACACTTCCAATTTTATGCTGGAGAAAACCCGAATAACCAAAGACCTACATACAAATACCCGCGAAAACCTCAGAAAACATATGTGTGTGTGTGTGTGTGTGTGTGTGTGTGTGTGTGTGTGTGTATCCTAAAAATGCGAGTTCCAGGTATAAATATAGAAGAGACATACATATATGCATGTATAATCATGAACTGAATACATAAAATAGATACAAATAGGAAACATTAGGAAAGGGACAGTAGGCATGCTGGTGCTCTTATGCACGCCCCTTACAGACCTCTTAGGAATGGGGTGAAGTCAACAATAGACAGTCTTATGTTAAAACTTTGGGGGGTTTGGGGTGAAACCACAGAGTCAGGTAGGACATTCCAGGCATTGACCACTCTGTTGCTGAAGTTATATTTTCTACAATCAAGTTTGGAGCGCTTCACTTTAAGTTTGTATCTATTGTGTGCTCGTGTATTATTGTGGTTGAAGCTGAAGTAGTCACCGACAGGCAGGACATTGTAGCAGATAATTTTATGAGCTATGCTTAGGTCATACTGAAGGCTGCATAGTTCTAAGTTTTCTAAGCCTAGACTTTCAAGTCTGGTAGCATAAGGTATTTTGTTGCGAGCAGAGGAGTGGAGGGCTCTTCTTGTGAAATATTCAATTGTATTAATGTCTGATATGCAGTGCGGGTTCCAGACAGATGAGCTGTATTCGAGAATTGGTCTAACAAATGTTTTGTAGGTTCTGGTTAGTAGTGTGATATTTCCTGAGAAGAAAGTAAAGACCAGTTGCTTGCTTCCTCAATGGTGCCATCATTAAACACTGGCCTTTCCTTTTTGTCCATTTATTCCCCCCCTCCTCCACTTAAAATGCAACCATTTCATTCTGTGGGTGGAACATGATAGAGAGGGATTTCAATTCATGTAATCAAATTCCATGAAAACTAGAACCCTAATTTCCACGGTTCCCTGTTGTTCAAGGGTTTCTACTTATGTAAACTTAGCAAATTCATGGAAGACATGGCGATGAACAGCTGCTGTTTACTACCTCCTGAATCAAGGCTACAATGATTACCAGCTGATAAGAAGCAACAGTAGAAGATGTATTCTACTTTTCTGTCCATATTTCTAAGCAAAAATGTCCAAACAGTCTCTAGAGATGCCAGAATTTCTCCCATTTTCCCTTCATTTTGCCTATGCTTCTAAACTTTTGAAACATGAATTTGCTCCTATCTAACTAAAAATTCTGGACTAGTTTTAAGACTGTGATAGACTGTGAGTTCTTGTTTTGTTCTTATGTTTAAAAGTTTCATACAGGCCTCACCTGTATATATACAGTAATATATATCAAATTTATATTTTCGCTGATAAAGAAATAAAGGGAGACTAGCTATTTAGCTCCCATCAGCTAGCCATACCCTTACTTGGATTCGAACTTGGGCTGCCTGCATGTTAGGCAGTTGTATTAACCTCTGAGCCACAAGTTCTCCTCCCTTCATCAGCTTAAGCCAGGGGAGAGATTTAAGTGTTTTTCTATCGAGACACCTGGTCTACTCCAACATGTGGGAGGGAGCATACTGCATCCCTTTCACCTTTCAGCTCCAATCCAGGAGCCCTCAAGCAGTCGCATTCATGTTATACCAAATTTATATTTTCGCTGATAGGTCCATTTTGTGAAACATTAAGATGGATCCATCTTGACTTGACGTCTCTCCACATAGAATGTATATGCACAATACTGTCTTCAGTTAAAAGTCTATAGAGATTCTCAGTCATTCAGGTCATGGTTGTGCCGAAGGTGCTTTTTTGTTTTTTTCTTTGAAGACATTTTGCTTCTCAACCAACAAGCTTCCTCAGTGCTGATAGGATAGTGGGGAATGGAAGGATTTATATACCTTGCAAACAGCTGATCATTTGCATCCTTTTTCAAGTGCTTCAAGGACCCTCTAAAAGGATGCAAATGACCAGTTGTCTGCAAGGAGTATACATCCTTTCACCTTTGGTAATGTTTTCAGTTGGTATTTCAGTATTTCAACTCTGGGAACAGTATTTCTTGCATCATGGGGTAAGCTAATTGTCCCTTTCAAACCTCTACATAGCTGCCTGCCTGCCTGCCTGCCTGCCTGCCTGCCTGCCTGCCTGCCTGCCTATCTATCTATCTATCTATCTATCTATCTATCATCTATCATCTATCATCTATCTATCTATCATCTATCATCTATCTATCTATCTATCTATCTATCTATCTATCTATCTGTCTACCTATCATCTATCTATGGAATGATATATAAGTCTTTTAAATGCTTTATTGCTATTGCTAACCATCTATTTTTGATCTGTCTGTCTGTCTGTCTGTTTGTCTGTCTATCATCTATCTATCTATCTATCTATCTATCTATCTATCTATCTATCTATC
>WNWU01000126.1:823830-842436 GCA_012654045.1 Ptyas mucosa
TAGAATAGAATAGAATAGAATAGAATAGAATAGAATAGAATAGAATAATAGAGTTGTAAGGGACCTTGGAGGTCTTCCAGTTCAACCCCCTTAGGCAGGAAACCCTACATCACTTCAGACAAATGGTTATCCAACCTCTTCTTAAAACTTCCAGTGTTGGAGCATTCACAACTTCTGGAGGCAAGTTGTTCCTCTGATTAATTGTTCTAACATTCAGGAAATTTCTCTTTAGCTCTGTTGCTTCTTTACTTGATTAGTTTCCACCCACTGCTTCTTGTCCTACCCTCGGATGCTTTGGAGAATAGCTGGACTCCCTCTTCTTTGTGGCAGCCCCTGTGATATTGGAACACTGCTATCATGTCCCCCTAGTTTTTCTTTTCATTAAACTAGACCTACCCAGTTCCTGCAACTGTTCTTCATATGTTTTAGCCTCCAGTCCCCTAATCATCTTTGTTGCTCTTCTCTGCACTCTTTCTAGAGTCGCAACATCTTTTTTACATCGTTGCGACCAAAACTGGATGCAGTATTCCAAAGTGGCCTTACCAAGGCATTATAAAGTGGTATTAATACTTCACGTGATCTTGATTCTATCCCTCTGTTTATGCAGCCTAGAACTGTGTTGGCTTTTTTGGCAGCTGCTAGCTCATATTTAAACGGGTGTCCATTAGGACTCCAAGATCCCTCTCCCAGTTACTACTATTGAACAAGGTACCACATATCAGCCAGTCTGTTCAACAAACTTCTTGTTATCCAGGCTCATTATTTCATTTATTTATTAAACAAATTTATATGGCCACCCAATCATATATAAGTGACTCTGGATGGCTCACAACATTAAAATTCCACAGCATAAAAACTCATACACCTCTTTCCTCCATGGCAGTAGCAACACAATCAAATCAACCACTTGATTGGCTCGACCTCCGTAGTCCCTGGGTGTGTATATTTATTTATTTTGTGTCCAGATCAAACTTGAAACTGACAAAATGAGGCCCGTTTTTTGGCTTTATCCGTAGCCAGAAACAAATCACTTTTGGTGCATTCACTGGTAATAATCAACAGACTAACAAATATGCCAGGCTCTGCATTGCTTCACATTCACACAATGTGTTGTTATGTGCCAGGATCCCCCATTTGAGCATACAGGTTTTACACTTAGGCACTCCCACCCTCAACCTATTCAATGCACCCCAAGTGACATAGGGGAGATCAGATCTCTCAGCCATGTTCTCTTCTGGAATTATTCCTTGTTCCATTAATTCTCTCCTCCATTTTCTTATTTGGTTTTGCACCTCTGTGCCTTCAATATTAGTCATAAAACTCTTCCTAAATCTAAGTTGACATGTTTGGGGCATGTATCCATTCAGAGGCTGCCAGGGATCATTCCAGGGGTGAAATGCTCCCGGTTCAGACCGGATCGCCCAATCCAGTAGCAATGGTGGCGGGTGGTTCGGAGAACTGGTAGCAAAAATTCCTGCCCCCCCCCCCCCATGCCTAGCTGAGCCACAGGATCATCAGAGGCTTTTTTTTTTTACTTTTAAAAGCATTTTTTCTACAACCTCTTCCAATGAAAAAATGCTTTTTAAAGTTTTTTTTAAAAGCCTCTGATGATCGCGTGGCTCAGCTGGGATCGTCAGAGGCTTTTCAAAGCATTTTTTTCTGCAACCTCTTGGCTGAAGAGGTGGTAAAAAAAATGCTTTGAAAGTCTCTGACGATCCCAGCTGAGTTGCCTGATGGCAGAGAAGTATTTTTTAAAAAGCCTCTCTGACGATCCCAGCTGAGTTTCCTGATCAGCATTAGAAAAAATGTTTTGAAAAGTTAAAAAAAAAAAAAGTTGGCCATGCCCACCCAGTCACATTACCACCACCACCAAGCCACGCCCACAGAACCGGTAGTAACAAATTTTACATTTCATCCCTGGATCATTCTCTTGCTTGGTTCTCTCAGGATCTGCTGCTACCCAGGTCCCCTAACAAAACCACCATCTGCAGGGCATTTTGGAAAAACAACAGTATGGGAACCAGACATACCACCTGGGAACAATGCTCCATGGAGGAGGGGCCACCATCAAGAAGGCCCTTTTCTGTGGTTCCACAAAATCTATCCCTAATGACAAGATACTCTGCCTTCCTGTCCTTGTAGGTGTCCTAGGTGAATTATAAAGGAAATAGAGTCTGTTCTAGATCTCTTAATGATTTTCAGCACAATCAATCATGGCATGGTTTTGAATGGAGTGGTGAGATTAGGTTTTGCAGGAAGAACATTGCAGGAGATCCATTATGTTAGGCCATATCCTGAAGACAGTGCTTGTCACATGTCAGGGGAACCAGGAGATTCAGGCAGTTCAAATGAATATAAAGATTTATTGCAAGCTTAAGCTCTCTACAAGAATATGGTCAACTAATGGTCAAGGGTTAGGATTGTGGCAGAAAAGAAATGCATTCAAGGTGGGCTGGGCTTAGATCTCTTGCAGGCATGCAGGTACTCATGACTTATGACATGTTTGACTCCTCCTTCCCTCGGGCTCAGCCTGGTCATCTCCTACAGTGTAAGAGCACTAATATTCTGCTTCACAAGGTTCTATCTTGCCCTGTGCAGTTTAGTAATTGCCTGAAATTTCTAATGTTCTTCATCCGTTGGAAATGAGCTGACAACAGTCCAAAATCCATGGACAAACGAAGACCTTGGTTTACTATTCCCAGTCAGTACATTAAACTGTATGGAATACAGAAGATGCTTTCACATTTTTTATATAGCGCTAATATTCTGGTAGTAAAATGTTTCTCTCGCTAGCTTCCTCTATTCATGCAATGGCATAGTTAGTCAAATTTAATCCCCACCAACCCATCTTGCAAATTGTGAAACCTATCTAATATAAGCCCAGTTTATTCACACGTCCTCTCTAGTTGCTGTAGTTGCTACTGCCAGTCTTCAGAATGGGTTTCTATTTTGCAAAATTAAGACAAATAGGCCAAGCAGCTGTTTTCTTTCCACTGCTGAATAATTCATATCATCTGAGCTTTAGCTGTACCACATTAATGGCTTCATAGCATGCATACCAAAATGGACACGTCTGTGATCTGCAGTGGCATAGCAGACCAAAGCATTTCTCTGAAGCTAAATCAACCTACCAACAATCAGGATTCTCCCAGGTACACTCTGAACGCATCAAGGTACAGAGTTTTGAAAAACCTAGTGGAAAATTAAAAACTCATGAAGGAATTTTCACAAACCACATCATTAAGCTAACAGGGCAGCACAGATGTTCCTTTCTTTTCTTCTTTTAAAGGAACTTTATCAAAAGCTGAGAAGAGTGGTCTGTTTGCTGAAATGAATCATTTATCTTGGTCCTGTTAAGCATTTTCAGGTTTATTTTCCAACAGGGAATTTGCATTTTGCTGGAAAGGTGAGAATATTCTATTGAATTCTATGTGCAAATATGAAGTTCTTACAGGAAATTCTCAAGTTACAATAGGAATTGAGGCCAGGTTTGCCATTGTTGAGTGATGCGGTTGTAAAGTATGACATCATATGACTGCATCGCTTAGTGATAGCAGTCCAATTTGTCCTAGTTGCGTTTGTAACCTCAGGACATACAGTTCTTTAAGCAGGAAGCAGTGGGGATCCCAGGTAAGGTATGTGATGGTATCAGGTGGCATAGGGGAGGCCCTGGAGACCCAACACAGGCAGTGCATGAGTTAAGAGGACATGATACATGCAGGAGAAGAAAGGAAGGATTGTGCAGTGCATGTGAGCAAAAAAAGATTGGGAGTATCTGAGCAACTTGCCACCTTCCCTGCCAGTTTTCCCACCAACTTTGCTTCACTTTTTTCAGATCTGATTTGCCTTCTCTACCTCAGCCCACAAACAAAATATATGAAATCCAGACAAAGCGCTTTCAAGATAGATGTCAACAAATATGAAACAATTGTGTTGATTTCTACAACTTAGCATGCCCATGAGTCTTTATCTGTATTGGTTTTCAGTTGCCTTTGGTGCAACTTTAGTGTTCCTGAACAGGAATGGAACGAAGCATCTCAAGGGTGAATCCCATAAAATTCTGATCATTTATTGCTTTCAGCTTTTAAAGTTAGGAGTGACTTGGATACAGCAAACTATGTTTTCCACTGCCTTGCCCTGGAAATAAAACTCCATCCCTTGAGTAGCTTCCTCCATTTGAAACATTGAATGAACTTATAACAGGGGAGGGATTCATCCGGTTCAGACTGGTTTGGGTGAACTGGATACTAATTTTACATCTGGTTCACCAAACCAGTAGTTCCAAGGACTGACTGATCCTGCCCACCCTGCCCCCCCCCCCCCCAGGAGTCTCCACGCAGCCCATTTTGGATGCAAGGCATGTGCATGGCCCATGTGGAGGCTCTGGGAGGGTGAAAAATGGGCTTCCCGGAAGTTCCAGAAGTCTGAAAATGGGCCCGTTTCTAACCTCCAGAGGGCCTCCAGAGTCCGGGGGAGGCCATTTTTGCCCTCCCGGAGGCTCGATGAAAGCCTTTGGAGCCTGGGAAGGGTGAAAAACAGGCCTCCCAGAAGTTCCAGAAGTCTGAAAACAGGCCCATTTCTGGCCTCTAGAGGGTCTCCAGAGTCCGGGGGAGGCCGTTTTCGCCCTCCTGGAGGCTCAAGGAAAACCTCCGGAGCCTGGGGAGGGTGAAAAAACACCCACCCCCCGCCGTGGTGCAGGAAGCCGAGTAGGCCATGCCCACATGGCCATGCTCATCCAGCAACCGGGCATAGAACCACTTGCTAAAATTTTTCAATCCTACCCTTGGCTTATAACATTTTTGTCTCACTGTGTACTTGCAATGGTTCCCTAAAATATCAGGGGGAAATGCCATTTTAGTTGTATTGCTGTAACCAATGAGGAATTGGAAGGTTCTATAGATAAATTGTACAATTTATGTATTTATTCTTTATCTTGCCTTGATTATTTTTTACAAATAACTCAAGGCAGTGAACATATCCAACTCATCTTCCTCCTCCTATTTTCCCCATAACAACCTCCCAGTGAGATGGGTTGGCCTGAGAAAGAGTGACAGGCCCAGTTAGCTTTCATGGCTAAAATGAGACTTGTAATTCCTGACCCTTTTTATAATCTACAGTTAGTTGTTCTGTATATAATGGCAGCCAGTGGTGAAATTCATTTTTTTTTACTACCGGTTCTGTGGGCGTGGCTTGGTGGGCGTGGTGTGGCTTGGTGGGCGTGGCTTGGTGGGCAGGCAAGGGAAGGATACTGCAAAATTTATTATTTTATTTATTATTTATTAGTTTGATTTATATGCCACCCTTCTCTGAAGACTCAGGGCAGCTTACAATGCTTTTGTACAATGAAGAGCCTTGGATAGTACAGTGGTCTAAAGCCCTGTTATTAACATCAGCTGCCTGCAATTATTGCAGGTTCGAATCTCACCAAGGCTCAAGGTTGACTCAGCCTTCCATCCTTTCTAAGGTAGGTAAATTGAGGACCCAGTTTGTGGGGGCAATAAGCTGACTTTGTATAAACATACAAAAGTATGAAGGCTATTGCTTAGTGCATTGTAAGCCACCCTGAGTCTCCGGAGAAGGGCGGCATATAAATCAAATTTTAAAAAAAATGCTTTTAAGCAATAGCCTTCATACTTTTGTATATACCTGCTTAGTAGGGCTTTTTGCCCCCCTCCCCAAAGCGGTGTTCTATTTTATACAAAGTCAGCTTATTGCCCCCACAAACCGGGTCCTCATTTTACCTACCTCGGAAGGATGGAAGGCTGAGTCAACCTTGAGCCTGGTGAGAATTGAACTTGCAGTAATTGCAGGCAGCTGGCAGCTAAGTGCTACTTTAATAGTAGTTTAGTTCACTGTGCCACCAGGCTCAAGGTTCCCACCCCACTCCAGGGGAAAGATATTGCAAAATCTCCATTCCCACCCCACTCTGGGGCCAGCCAGAAGTGGTATTTGCCGGTTCTCCAAACTACTCAATTTTTCTGCTACCGGTTCTCCAGAACCTGTCAGAACCTGCTGAATTTCACCCCTGATGGCAATGCATCTGATCTTTAAAAAAAAAAAAAACATTCTTGTTCTACAAATGAAGCAGAACAGAATAAACAAAATTAGTTCAATCACTTTCCCATTGTTTCCCATTGTATTTGCTTGAGATTTTATTTGTTTTATTAATCAATTTAACCCATTTCTGTACCTCTTCCCATGTCAAAGGGTATCTTGAAACAATATATCCTAAATGTACATAAAATATCATTAAAAAATAAAACATGGCCATAGAAAATTACAGAAGCTGTCCCATTTAAAAAGTTAAAGAATATCCATAATAATAAAGAAGGTCTTAGTTAAATGATTTTTCAGAGAAGAGAACAATTGCTCACTTATACCTGATTTAAAAACTTTAAAGTATGAAGAATGAAGGACCACATTCAAATGTTCTTCTTCTAATTCAAAGGAAGAACTGGGAATAAACCTAAATTCTTGAGAATGTCAAAAACAGCTTCAGTGATATAGTGTAACCTTCAGCAAATTCTTTGAAACAATACTGTATCTTACCTTTAAAAAAAGAGAAGAAAAGACGCAGAATAGCTCAGATAAAAGTCTTTCATTTATACTAGTTATCTGCAGAAAATAGATTATTTATGCTGCCCCAGCAATTGCCATGTTGTCTTAATTCTTGATTCATTTACTTTTGGAATTCGAGAAGTTTAGACTGTCCTTGGACTGTGAGTGAACCTTGATATGTGAACTCTCAATTCTATAACTTCAATTGCCACCCTTGATTTTATCTTCAACCCCATTCTACATCTAGTCATGAAATCAGCTGGACTGGATTTTAGATTGATCAAGGATTTCCATGATTGATTCCTTCTCCAACTTTGTTTACCTAATACTTCAGCCTTTGGTAGTCTTGAACAAGACAGATGGAGAATTTAATAGTTAGACTTAGAAAGTATTTCAATAGTTGAAAAGTGTTGGCACTTTTCAATAATCGGGGGGGGGAGTGGACAAGGTCCCCCCCCTGCCCCTATAGTTTACTACATGGTAATCTACATCTTGCAATGCAAAGAACTGAAACTCCTCCAATTATTTAGGGTGATTGTTTAGGTCTATAATGGAAGAAAAGTTTTACCAGGACATTTGTCCCCATGTTCTTGATGGATTTGTATTGAATCCAACAAACAGTTGAAGCTAGTTTTAGCAAAGTGACCCTGATATCTTGGGGAAAAAAATCTAGGGATCATAAAGCTATTTGGTCTTACTCACTTTTCACATGAAGTACACAATGAGAATAGAGATGGTGAGGAACTCAATTTTTTTCTTAAATGTTATAATTTATAAAAGGTAAAGGTTCCCCTTGCACATATGTGCTAGTCGTTCCCGACTCTAGGGGGCGTTGCTCATCTCCATTTCAAAGCCGAAGAGCCAGCGCTGTCCGAAGATGTCTCCATGGTCATGTGGCTGGCATGATTAAATGCCAAAGGTGCATGAAACGCTGTTACTTTACCACCAAAGGTGGTCCCTATTTTTCTACTTGCATTTTTTAAGTGCTTTCGAACTGCTAGGTTGGCAGAAGCTGGGACAGGTAATGGGAGCTCACCCCATTACGGAGCACTAGGGATTTGAACCGCTGAACTGCCGACCTTTTAATCGACAAACTCAGCATCTTAGCCACTGAGCCACCATGACAATAATAACTGCTGACCCTACTGATTTACCCAAAGCTATTCAAACCTATAGGCTTTCATGATTAAGAAAGCTTCTCACTGAATGTCTCCTACTGTGTTCCATGATATTGGACTGGCTCACTTTCAAATGCCACCATAATGCTTCT
Source organism: Ptyas mucosa (assembly GCA_012654045.1). Classification (NCBI taxonomy): domain Eukaryota; kingdom Metazoa; phylum Chordata; class Lepidosauria; order Squamata; family Colubridae; genus Ptyas; species Ptyas mucosa. Next base: position 831,659 of record WNWU01000126.1, read on the forward strand.
AAATTTAGTTGGATTTTGTTCCTCATAAATTTTGCCATCCACTGAGACATTAGCATGCTCCTTTCAGTCATTCTGTCAGCAACCTAAGTTGCATTTTTTTCATCGCTGCCATAATCAAAGAGAAAAGGAAAAAAAAACTCGGAGCTAGCAGTAACAGTTTGAAATTTAGTGCTTGGCATTTGATATAGTGTTCTTCTTCCCCCCCCCTTAATAGATAGGGTTACCCAGGTGATGAAGGGAGGGGGACATTCCTGTGATCTGAAGTAGTTGGCAGAAGAGACTGACTTGGAAGATGGCCAATGGGCATTGAGATATTGTGAGGCAGAAGGGGAGGGGTTTGGTGTCAGAGAATCAGTTTTGGCTGCATATGAGTTTAAGTCGGATCGTAAATTCTTTAATAAATGAGAGATTCATCAAAGACTTTGTGTTTGAGAATGAAATTTATTTGAGATTACGCCGAAACCTGACACATTCATTTGAAGAGGTCTTGGGAGATGTCCTTATTTTTAGTAGTTGTCTAAAGCTCATTTCACTATAAAATAATGCAAAGTGTTCCTGAAAATTAACAAAAGGAAAAAAAAACCCACCAAATTAAGCTAGCAGTAAAATGTATTTATTTATTTATATGGCTACTGAATTAGAGCACAACTCTGGGAAGTTAACAGACAATAAAGTAAACCCCACAATGCGAAGAAAAACACTATTTCAAGCCCGGAACAAAATATAAAAAAGAGCAGTCACCACATCAAAGCAGCATCACCCAATACCTAGGACCAATACTGGAGGACACAGATCTTTAGCACTTAGCAATAGCACTTAGACTTACATACTGCTTCACAGTGCTTTACAGCCCTCTCTAAGTGGTTTATTACCTCCAACAATCTGGATCCTCATTTTACCAACCTTGGAAGGATGGAAGACTGAGTCAACCTTGAGAATTGAACTCCAGGCAATCAGCAGAATTAGTCTTCAATACTGCATTCGAACCACTGCACCACCACGGCTTTAGCAATTTACAAAAGGCTAGCAAGAGTATGGCCATCTAAGTGCCAGTGGAAATGCTTCAAAAATTAGGCTTGATGTTAGGGAAGAATGGAGCTATGCACAGATGCTCCAAGCTGCCACCTACTGCTTGGGCATAGAAGTAGCCCCAGTGGACAAATCCCATTCAGGGCAACTCACCATCTCCAAGATCTCTCAGAAGCTGAAGCCATTGGTCTTGCCATGGTTGATCCCAAGCGTTCTTCCCCATGTAGCCTCCAAACATTGAGAAATCACCTTGACAGCATCTCTTGATCATGTTGGGCTAGAGATGTATAGGCACAACATTTGGCTGATAAAGCAGTTTTTAAAAAGAATAATAATAATCTTGTGTGCTCAACTTTTTTTCCCTGCTAGTATGAAGCATTTCATGGTAAATTTAAGAGCTTGGGAATAAGTTCCAACAATGCAGAGCTGTTTCAAAAGCTAAAAGTTCAAAGACATTTTCATAATGATGTAAAGGAGCAGAAGTATATGTACTATAATGTCAACTCCTTGTCAAAATGCTGATTCTTGCAAAAAAATAAATAAATCTGTTTCTAGGGAAAGTCTGTTAAAGAGAGAAAAGTAGGAAGACTTCAATAAATCAATTAGCTGAAAGTTGAAAAGGGTCTATCCCATCTTGTTCAACATGAGAATGATCTTAATCTCCTAAATATCATTAAGCAGTGAAACTAATCAAGTTTAAGAAGTAGTCAACTTAAGTCTTGGAAGTAAATTAGTTTACAATGTCTTTAATCCTCTCATCAGATCTGGTTTTATTAGGAGACGGCTTCTAGGGAATCTTTCTCTGTTTGAAAGGGAAAAGTCTATACTATATTAAATTTTTAAACATTTTATGAAAAGATGTGTCTCATTTATTTCTATATATAATGCATATAAAGTAGCATAAATCAATATCATGATATGAAACAGTTAGCAAAGGACGGAAACTCAAAACAAAAGGAGTTTCTGAATAATATTTATCAGGATTTAGTAATGTGCTTAAGAATGTAAACTATTTAAAAAGTGGCATTGATTTGTTTTAATTCCTGAAGGACAGAATAAAAACAATTTTGCGTCAAATAAGTGGCTCTTATCTCTTGATGCAAAATTATTATTTTTCTGTTTGCAACAGGTTTTTTTTATGTTCTGTGAATAACAAAAAACACACATACACTCAATTTGCTTTCCCCAAGATGATCCCAAGATTTTAGAGGTGATTTAGCTTGGTTGATTTGCACCTTAAAAGCAGATGTCTGGTTGGCTAGTGCAAATATGTAATCTCCAGGCTTAATAGAGAGACCCTACAAAGAATTTTAGAATGGGAATTTGGGGAGTCAGTGTGAGTGGCACTAAGCAGTATGAAACCCAAGGAACTATTATTGTGATCTGCAAGATGCATGCAAGATTTGTGTTCCTCCCAAATAGAAATTTCAAAACAGTGCTTTTGATAAGCTGACCTGCTTGTCAAATTTACAGGCTAGGAAGAGTGACTAACACCTTAGAACAGGGGTGTTAAACCTTGACCATTTTAAGACTTGTGGATTACAAGCTGACAGCTGGCTGGGGAATTCTGGGAGTTGCAGTTCACAAGTCTTAAAGTTGCCACGGTTGGACACCCCTACTGTAGGAAGTTAGCACCCACCCCTTTCCTAGAAGAATGAAATATTTTAGGAAATATTAAAAAGGCAGAATATTATGTTTCCCTGTATGAGAAATGGAGAAGCATGTTTTAAAGACAAAGCAGCTCCCAACTTCCTGCCCCCACCCAAGATTGAGGCAGAAACTCAATCTTTGTTAATGGACCATCATCTACAACACAATGGGACTCATTTAGCAATAGAAACTCACCACATGGCACCTGGGAAGATTACATCAGCCAGCAAGGCTAGCTAAGACCCCCCACCCCCTGGGAGTCTGACAACCAATCAGGATACTCTTTCGGGGCCCTAGGAAGTTCAAAGCCAGAGAGAACATAAAACCGGGGACTCCCTGTATCTCCCCCCTTTTTTTCTGTTCAGGAACTCAAGCCATGTGATCCTGTCCACCATTAAATCATCTTTCCAAGCAGTCTCCATGTTTCCAGTGTCTTTTTCCCCACTTGGAGCTGAACCCAGAAGGATATTTCTTCCAGCACTACTTTAGAGGAACAAGAGATCATGAAAAAGAGTCTAGACATGTTCGCATATTAGGCTGAAAAGAATAAAATGGAATTTAACTGAGAAACATATAAAGTTCATTAGATGGATAGGATAAAAAAGAAAGGCACAAGAATAGATTATTGGGCCCAGATTCAGGAAAAGTCACTCAAACACAGGATATTGGGCAGCTACCTATCACTCTTTATCCTAGAGTAGAATCATATCCATGTATTTTGTCAATATGGGAGTGTAGACCCTTTTATTTTACTCATGGCAATTTAAGCCCATTCTTCTTCGCCCCTTCTCTTGTGTTCCATTCTTTTCCTCTGCACTACCTGGCCTTGAAGCTGACAGAGTTGACATCTGCCCTGAGAACCTCTAATGCCAGGTTTATCACTCACACGTTTAATCCCTTAATCCCAAACCCTCTTTGCTGAAGAGCAGCTACTGAAGGATCAGTTTACTGAAATGCAAAGGCAGTCATGTATAAAGGTGGAAGTAGAGAAGGCTCTGTTGACTCAACTAATTCCTAATGACTTCATGGATATCTGGCATTGCCATTTTCTGTTGTAGGAAGTTAGCACCCATCCCTCTCCTAGGAAAATGAGATATTCTAGGAAATATTAAAAGGGTAGAATATTTCCCCTAAAAGGGAGGCAGAAACTCACCCCCCCCACCTTTGTCAATGGGTCATTAAGTTCTGGGCCAGACTATTCTACATAACGAAGATCTAACTCCTTCTGGCAGAGCCATAATAGGAATCCCAAAGCCTTTTCATTATATCATCACCCAGCAAGAGTCAACCAAACTTGGGAGTCAGGACAGCCTACAAAGTTCCCCCTGCATGGACCCATGGGAGTCTGACAACCAATCAGAATACAAGCTCAAATTCAAAAGCCCGGAGAAACTCTAGCATCTCTTCACATTTTTGCCCAGGATCTCAAACCATGTGATTCTGTCCACCATTAAAAACCATCTTTCCAATCAGCCACCATGTTTCCAGTGTCTTTTTTCCCACTTGGAACTGAACCCAGATGGACATTTCTTCCAACACTGTGATTAAAGAACACTATATAAAATGTATCATGAAGTTCGCTTAAGATTGGTGTAAGTGAGCTCGAAGCATACCAGTCATTGGCTTCGATCTACGCATGCTTTTTCCTCTGCAAAATGACTCATATCAGACGAAATAGATTTGATACTGGAGCTACACTTAAAGAGGAATGAAAGAGAAAGAAAGATCATTGGTAATCATAGAGTAGTTGCCCCCTTTTTTACAAGGAATGATAACATCCACCCACAACATGCTTGGCATCTATCAAATGGCCATTTGACTTTTGACCAGTTTTGTTTCAGTCTCTATAGTTAATGAAAGCTTTAGGATGTAAGTAGAACAAAATTAAAATAAAAGCTTCAGGGGCTCATTAGGTAATGTATTAGTGTAATTGAATTAGGAATGGGTCACCCAGGTTCAAACCACCCACTCAGTCATGACTTATCATTCTGAGCATTCTCTCTTTCTGACCTCTGATTTACTTTTCCTCCCAGCAGCAAGTTTGCTTGCTTATTTACTTACTTATTTGCAGGATTTATAGGCCACTCCAGTCTGAACTAACTCTGAATGGAGTTCAATTCCCTCAGTGAAAGTCGTGATAACAAGATATAAGGGGGAAAAAAAAACACGATATTGTTATGTAGCATAATAAAATCATCAATATAAGAGTGGGGAATAAGACACAACCGACAAAATACAATGAACAGCTTTAAAAGCTTGAGGGGGAAAATGCAATTATTGAGATCCCAGGGGCTGTTTATAAAAACCAAGCCTTAAGAGTCGTAACCCAAAAGGAAAGGGGAAACGCTGTTCTATAGGAAATGGCTAGTGGTAGGGAAAGCATCTTTTGCAGCCTTTGAAATTGGTATTCCTTAAGGTAAGGTCATGTGGAAAGAGCCACTGACTGGATCTAATAAGGCAGGTAATGTTATTAGAACTGTCAGGCTAAGCCCAAGGATGACAAAGAGCAATTCAGCCAGACTTCAATTCGTTGTTTGCTTATATACATCAGACAGAACCAGCTCCCCCTCTATGGGCACAATTTCACACAAGAGTATACATCACTGCATCTCCCCCCTCCCAAAAAAAAAATGTGAGGTAGTTGATGGTGGGAATCACTGTTTGTGCAGGAAATTTTGCAAATCAACAAGGAACCCAAGTTCAGCAGCACAGATCTCTAAAGGGCCATGACCGACAGGCAGATAATCATGTACTTTTCCCGTAATCCCAAAGGTGCTTTTTTATTTTTCAAGAGGCAACTGGACTTTCTTGTTTTTCTTTGAAAAGACATTTGAAAATTTTGCTTCTCACCCAAGAAGCTTCTTCAGCTCTGACTGGATGGTGGGGAATGGAAGGATTTATATTCCTTGCAGACAGCTGGTCATTTGCATCCTTTTAAAGGGTCGTTGAAGCACTTGAAGCTTTATATGTGCCTCAGGGTCACCTGAGTAGTGCTCCTGTTTGCTGTAGTCTGCAATTTTTATCTGGAAATCCTATACTCCTTGCAGACAGCTGGTCATTTGCTTTCTTTTTAGAGAGTCGTCGAGGCCACTTGGAGGTTTGTCTGTGTCCTCAGGGCCAACCGAGTAACATCAGTTATGAGCCAAGGATATCCTTAACAGTGCCAATGGGTGTGGAGCCTTCTTAGAACTGCTGAAGGGACTGTGTTGCGGAGCTGTGCTTTCTGCAGGATGTTTTATGCCTTGTGTCCCTTCAGGAAGTCCAGTTGCCTTTTGGGGAAAAAAAACACCTTAGGGGCAACCATGGCCTGGATGACTGAGAATCTCCATAGACATTTATCCTGTAATTTTTTCAATCCTTAGCTCATGTTATGCCCTTGTTACCTTGGATGTTCTTCTGACTGATTTCCACAGATAATTGAATTTGATAACATAGGGATGGACTTATTATAGAAACTTCTGAATGTTTGATTTTTATCAGAATATTTACTCTTTTTGTTTAATCTTAAAAGGAGGAGTTCCCAGGAAGGTGCAGTTCTTCAGAGTGAAATGTTTGGCCCATCCCTGAAATAGTTCATTAACTATTAGTAGTTCATGAACTACTTTAACTACATTAATTAGAAGTTCATTAACTACTAGGGTAAATGTCTATGAACATTCTTAGTCATACAGGTCACGGTTGTCCTTCCATTCCCCATCATTCAGCCAGAACTGAAGAAGCTTCTTGGATTAAAAGTGAAACGTTTTCAAGGAAAAAAACCAAGAAAGTCCAGTTGCCTTTTGAAAAAGCACCTTTGGGATAACAACATAAAGTCCTCTTTAACACAATAAGGGTATCAGTGACTGCTAGATGGAAGTAGCCTCATGACTATATAAAATATTTTGAGATATGCAGGAATGCTCTTTCTGCCACATTGATTATTTTTCTCATGTGGAGAAAATATATGGATGAAATTCCTGCTTTGGATTAGTGAACACAAACAAAAGCATCATCATGGATTACTGCAAATGCTCTACATGGGGCTGCCCTTAAAAAGTGAATAGAATAGAATAGAATAGAATAGAATAGAATAGAATAGAATAGAATAGAATAGAATAGAATAGAATAGAATAGAATAGCAGAGTTGGAAGGGACCTTGGAGGTCTTCTGGTCCAACCCCCTGCTTAGGCAGGAAACCCTACACCATTTCAGACAAATGGTTATCCAACATCTTCTTAAAAACTTCCAGTGTTGGAGCATTCACAACTTCTGCAGGCAAGTTGTTCCACTGATTAATTTTTCCAACTGTCAGGAAATTTCTCTTTAGTTCTAAATTGCTTCTCTCCTTGATTAGTTTCCACCCATTGCTTCTTGTCCTACCTTCAGGTGCTTTGTAGAATAACTTGACTCCCTTGTCTTTGTGGCAGCCCCTGAGATACTGGAATACTGTTATCATGTCTCCCCTAGTCCTTCTTTTCATTAAACTAGACATACCCAGTTCCTGCAACTGTTCTTCATATGTTTTAGCCTCCAGTCCCCTAATCCTCTTTGTTGCTCTTCTCTAAACTCTTTCTAGAGTCTCCACATCTTTTTTACATCTTTTTTACATTACAAACAAAAGTATTTCTTTAAAACTTCTGGAAAATTCAGCCAGTGCAAAATTTGGCCTGTGGGCAGTTATATAAGTAATGCAAGTTAGACCTCTACACTGTGAATTACATTTTGCACGTTGCAGGTCAGCTACAATTTGCTGATAATGATCTACAAAGCCTTACGTAGCATGGGTTATTAAGGGACTGCCTCTCCCCAGTTATAATGACCTGTCTCACCACATCTGGGACATGCTCTGGCCCCATTAGCTAGGAGTGTCTGGAAGGGCCCCAGAAGGGAGAATTCTTTTTTTTCTACCATGGGATCCATCCTGTGAAGCATCATTCTCCCAGAGATAAAATTGGCCCCTATCCTACTTTCCCATTGAAAATCTTTGCAACGTGATTATGCCAACAGGCATGGGGACTTAAGAATGTGACAGAGCCAGTGCAGTGGCAGTACAGAGTGTTATTCATAGATGTGATTATCTTGCTTCTGAATTTTATGAAGCTTTATGAAGTTTTTAATAATTTTGTTTTTATTGTTTTAAACCAGGGGTGACAAACTGGCGGCCCGCACAGGCCACGCCCACCCCAGCTCCTCAAAAGAGGAAAATGTTATGAAACATCACGTGATGGCAACGTGATGCCATGAGTTTGACACCCATGTTTTAAACCATTGCATGGTTTGGTTGTTTTATATGGTTTAACTCTTTGTAAGAGTCATGGATATGAGATGGGTGGTGTTGGAAGAAACATCCTCTAGGTTCTGCTCCAAGTGGGGAAACAGACACTGGAAACGTGGAGACTGCTTGGAAAGATGGTTTAATGGTGGACAGGATCACATGGCTTGAGTTCCTGAACAGAAAAGGGCAGATACAGTAAATCCTCGGGTTTTTATGCTCTCTCTGGCTTTGCATTTCTTGGGGTCCCGAAAGAGTATCCTGATTGGTTGTCAGACTCCCAGGGGGTGGGGGTCTTAGCTAGCCTTGCTGGCTGATGGTCACATGTGCTTCCCAGATCACATGCTTCCCAGGTCACATGTGGTGAGTTTCGGTTGCTAGATGGGGCCCATTGTGTTAGTTTCTGTTGCTATTGTGTTGCAAATGTCCAAAGGATTGGGTTTCTGCCTCTGGCCCATTAACAAAGGGTGGGGGGTAGGAAGGTGGGAGCTGCTTTGTCTGTAAAATATGCTTCTCCATTTCTCATCCAGGGAAATATAATATTCTGCCTTTTTAATATTTCCCAAAATATTTCACTCTCCCAGGAAAGGGGTGGGTGCTAACTTCCTACAGTGGTTACATAGATTAGATCAATCAATAAACAGTAGGGATTCTTCTCAATTTGGCTTTGACAGACACTACTAAAGATATGATCATTTTAGTGCCAAGTCTAAAATTACCCCTGTTGAGTGTTTTCTGTAATTAAATGTTTACTTTGGTCTTAATTTAATGCCTTTGCCTCAGAAGGTGGTAGGATCTAGCTGATCAGTGAATGGGTGAACACTTTGGGAATTCCAGAACTCTAATTCTGAAACATCAAAAACATTCCAGAAGGCAAACAGTTACTATAATGTTACTAAAATAATGGCATTATGAGCTCCGGTGGCACAGTGGTTAGAATGAATTACTGCAAGTTATTTCTGCTGGCTGCTGGCTGCCGTCTGCCGTCTGCCGTCTGCCTGTAATTTGGCAGTTCAAATCTCAAGGTTGACTCACCTTTACATCAGTAGTGGGCTCCTCCTGGTTTGGCCTGGTTCTCCCGAGCCAGTAGCGGTGATGATATGACATCACTGAACCAGTTCTGCCCCCCCAGTCCCCCCGTGCCCTGTGCCCCCCCGTGCCACTCCCACCCCCGTGTTTTTCTTACCTTTTATTTGGCCCTACTCCCAATCTATTGCTGCCTCCTGAGTCCCAGCTGATGGCTAGAGGGAAAAAAACTGTTTAAACTCTTGCTGTGGGGCATCAAAGGGCCTCCCTACAGCTGATCAGTGTTAAAAGAAAACAAATGAGTAGATCAGTGCCTGCAAAAATACATGAGTAGATCAGTGCCTGCAAAAAATAAATGGGTAGATCGGTACAGCTCTGCAAGCAGTTAAATGTCAGGTTCCGGCGTTATCTCAAATAAATTTCATTCTCAAACACAAAGTCTTTAATGAGATCTTCCATTTATTGAAAAATTAACAACCTGTCCTGAACTCATTTGCAGCCGAAACTGACTCTTTGATCCCAAACCCCTCCTTTTCCTTTCCTCAAACCCCCAGTGTCTCATTGGCCATCTTTCAAATCAGTCATCCATCCCGGCTGCTTCAAATCACAGGAATGGCCCCCTTCCCTTCATCACCTAGGTGACGTTATCTGCCAGAAGAAACTGGGTGAAAAGCCAAGCTGCTAAATTTCAAACTGCCACTTCAAAACTTTTTCCTTTTCATGTCAGCGATGGAGCAAGAATGATTTAGAGTGCTGACATTAAAAGCCTAGTAGACCAGTACCTCTGCTAAATCCTAAAGAATTGTCACATGACCATCAAGCCACGCCCACAAAATAAGCCATGCCCACAGAACCAATAGTAAAAAAATTTAGAACCCACCCCTGCTTCACATCCTTCCCAGGTGAGTAAAATGAAGACCCAAATTGTTGGGGGCAATATGCTGACTCTATAAACTGCTTAGAGAGGGCTGTAAAGCACTGTCCAGCAGTATATAAGTCTAAGTGCTATTGCTGTTGCTATTATTGTGGCTCTGATATCAAGAAGAGTAGAGACGGGTTTATCTTTTAATTTCTTTTGTTACATCTTGCTGCTTTATGGGGCTTCCCTGTGTCCAGCTGCTACTTCTTCAACCTTCTTCCTAAATCGGTACTCCCTCAAAATCTGTAAAGCAATAAAGAAATACATCAATATATTAGAACAATCAACAAAATTGAGGGCAAACAGAAACAATTTAAGACCGAAAGGAACACAAATTAATCAGTAAATATTTCCACATGCAATGCCAAAACTGACATTCAAAGGGGAAATGATTTTTTTTATTTTTTGCACTGTTAAAATATTATCCCACCTAAAAAAAGTTTGAAAAGAAAAAATAAAAGAAATCTATGTGCTATTATGGATTTTGATGGACAGAAATGCAAAGAGTGCACATTCTCCACCACTGCAGTTCACCAGAAAAGGGGGGGGGGGGGAAACCCCACACAGCTATCTTTCCATCATGAAGCTATCACTTGGATTTTCTTTACAGATTCTTCACAATTCCCCCAATAAGAGCAGAAAGCAGTCTACAACCTTTGTAAATAGACCCTTAGAATTTTATTTATTTTTTATTTGATTTATATGCCACCTTTCTCCGGAGACTCAGGGCAGCTTACAATGCATTAAGCAATAGCCTTCATACTTTTGTATATTTATACAAAGTCAGCTTATTGCCCCCACAATCTGGGTCCTCATTTTACCTACCTTAGAAAGGATGGAAGGCTGAGTCAACCTTGAGCCTGGTGGGATTTGAACTTGCAGTAATTGCAGGCAGCTGGCAAC
>WNWU01000126.1:850740-872257 GCA_012654045.1 Ptyas mucosa
TATTCTATTCTATTCTATTCTATTCTATTCTATTCTATTCTATTCTACTCTACTCTACTCTACTCTACTCTACTCTACTCTACTCTACTCCTACTCCTACTTCTACTTCTACTTCTATTTCTATTTCTATTTCTATTCTTTGGATAGCAGGATTAACCTTTTTAGGATGTTGAATTACCATGTATCATTCTTGATAATCTGGATTTCATTTTGAGTGGTGAAATGTAAAATTTGTTACTACCGGTTCTGTGGGCGTGGCTTGGTGTGTGGGGGCATAATATGACTGAGTGAGTGTGGCCAACTTTTTTTTTTAACTTTTAAAACCATTTTTTCTACAACCTCTTCAGCTGAAATGGTTGTAAAAAAAATGCTTTTAAAGCCTCTGACGATCCCAGCTGACTTGCCTGATTGGCAGAGGCTTTTTTTCCTTTTAAAAACATTTTTTTCTATAACCTCTTCGGCCAAAGAGGTTGTAGAAAAAATGCTTTTAAAAGCCTCTGATGATTTTAGCTGAGCCGCGCAATCATCAGAGGCTTTTTTTTTTTTACTTTTGCTGCTGTTTTTAAATAAAGTGTGACACGATTAAAGCTAGAATAAGTGATAGAAATAAGAGAAGGGGGAATAATAGTGTATACACATGACAATAATAAAAGTAATAACAAGATATAATATGGCATAATTGAATAATGATGGACTATAGCTTAATATAAATGTGTATTCTTATTAGAAATACATAAGTTGACTGAATGTAATCATTATGATAAATTTTATTAGTTTTATTTGTATTAGAATGTATGACACCCAGGTGCCATACTGTTCACGCATTGATTTGATATATTTTTTAAAAAATAAAACAAAAAACTTGAAAAACAATATTCTCCAATTTCATCCTGAACTTTGTCCTCTTATTACTTTCAAGAAAGCTGAATGGCTGATTCTTTTTCAGCCATGTCAACACAACTTCTTGATGATTATTTTAATTTTAAAAAGATGTTTCTCCCATCATTAATAATAATATTATTCTTGCCAGCAATAGACTTGACTGCAATTTGATGGTTTTATGTTAATTAAGTTTTGACTGTTGGTTAAAGTTTTATTACTATTTTTTTGTTACCAATTTTGGATTTTGAAAGAGAGAGAGAAGCAGTAATTTGAAATTTGAAAAGAAATGGGAAAACAAAAAGAAAACGGTCTTTATTTTACATCCTATATCAGTAGTGGATAGAAACAGGTGGGATTTTTTTCTGTTGGATTCTTTTCAACCCCTTCTGCTTAATGTAAAACATCCTTGTGGGCTTAAATTGTCCACTTCTTGTAGTTTGAACTGGTGGGTTGTTTTTTGTTTGTTTTTTTCCATTTCTAATAACCCTCATTTTGTTCACTCGGCTTTTCTCTTTTTCTTTTTTGCTTATTGCAAAAAAGGATCAGGATTAAAAAAATGACTAAGGCAGCATTTCATTGTCTACGTATCATAAGTCACAAGAAACCCCTTCAGGTTTGACTTTCCCAGCACCAGCTGGCATCAAAGGAACTAATGCCAGTCGTTCATAGAAATATTTCTTTTCTGATATGTCTCTGATGTATGTCCAATTTATTTAAGGTTCTCCATTGCTAATGGAGAAACTTCCTGCCTTTTACTGTTGCTGAAAATGAGAGGGGAAAAAAGAAAAAGAATTCATCTGAAAGGGGAAAAGAAAATACTGATTTAGAAAGTGATTACTCTTTTTCTCTTTTTCTTTTTGTGAGCCTAGTTTGCAAGTACAGGAGGGCAGTCGGAAAACCAGAAATATATTACCCATACTAGATATTTGTAGATGGGAAATGTTAGATGACTAGCAAAGGCTGTGCTGGGAAATGCCCTAGATTGGTTGGTAATATTATCAAATGTTGAATCTTTTTTCCCCTTCCTACTTAATAAAGCTCCAAGGAACTCTTATTTATAATTAATGGAAAAGGAATAAATTCTCATTTAACTATGTAATCTAATGGGAAGTCAAGAGTGGCAATAAAAAAAAAAGAGAGACCCCTCTGCTTATAATTATTATTATTTTTTGCTCAGGGAAGATGAGTATTCTCTGCCCAATGATAAAATAAATCAAATATCAGTTGCATTCTTTCAGTTTGTGAGTATGTGATTACTCACTTTCTGCCTATGTAGAAATATATGTAATGTGTGAAACCAGATGCATATGAAAATAAGTAGGAGAATCTGTCTGGGTGTATGTATGTATAAGCTATGGAAAATCTAGACAGCATACTAAAAAGCAGAGACATCACCCTGCCAACAAAAGTGTGTATAGTCAAGGCTATGGTTTTCCCAGTTGCAATGTATGGCTGTGAAAGTTGGACCATAAAGAAGGCTGAGCGCCAAAGAATTGAAGCCTTTAAGCTATGGTGCTGGAGAAGACTCCTGCGAGTCCCTTGGACTGCAAGGTGATCAAACCGGTCAGTCCTAGAGGAGATCAACCCTGACTGCTCTTTAGAAGGCCAGATCCTAAAGATGAAACTCAGATACTTTGGCCACTTAATGAGAAGGAAGGACTCGCTGGAGAAGAGCCTAATGCTGGGAAAGATTGAGGGCAAAAGAAGAACGGGACGTCAGAGAACAAGGTGGCTGGATGGAGTCACTGAAGCAGTAGGTGTGAGCTTAAATGGACTCCAGAGGATGGTAGAGGACAGGAAGGCCTGGAGGAATGTTGTCCATGGGGTTGCGATGGGTAGGATGTGACTTTGCAACTAACAACAACATGCATGCATGCATGTATGTATGTATGTATGTATGTATGTATGTATGTCATATTACTGGGTTCTAAAAAAACATTTCAAAGAATAATACCAACAAAGAATCTTCTTCCCTGATGTCAATTTGCTTTTTCTACTTGCTTTTAATCAGATTGGCCTTTAGGCTAAAGAAAACGATTCATCCCTTTTTAAAACTGTGGTTTATGGAATTACTTTGCTTTAGGATAATATGTAAGTATGCCATTTCTTGTCTCTTTGTGTTGTCCCATGCTAGGCATAAACCAATCTATAAAATACCAGTATTTACATATGGAGCAATTTACTGGGTTTCTAGATCTCAGAACTGAAATGTATGTATTCATAGACAGAACTGTGTCTAAAACCTATTCAGGAACTGTGATATGTGATGGTGTCCTGTTTCTATTATTGTATTTAGGTAATTTGTTTATTCTCTAAGTCATACTACATGATGTGGGATTTAAAGGTTGAATGAGTAGCTCATGAGATTTCAAAAAAGTTGTTTTAAAACTAGAATCTTTAGTGAGACACAAGAGATTAACTACATTTTAGGAGAATAATCATATTTACCTCATTTAATTTCAAATGTAAATGAAAACATATTATTTTTTCAGAACCCCATTTACTACTTTTTGGAACACAGCTCCTGGTGTGCCCCTCAAAGTCCAAGCATAGTGCTCAGCCTCAGCCTAGAAAAAGTTGGACATTCTGACTCTGCATTGTTCTGCTATTCTCAGACATCTCTAATTGTCTGGATAAATATTTTGCTCAGATAGCAATAGTGCTTACTTATATAGTGTTTCACAGTGCTTTCCAGCCCTCTCTAGGTTGTTGACAGAGTCAGCATATTGTCCCCAACAATCAGGGTCCTTATTTTACTGACCGTGGAAGGATGGTCAACCTGGTGAGAATCAAACTGCTGGCAGTCAGCAGAAATAGACTGCAATATTGCATTCTAACCACTGCACTGCCACATCAGATATCTTCAGAAACTTAAGCAGCTGGACCAAGTAGAATGAGAATAGAAAACAAATGTGAAATCCAAGCAGAGAATGGGACAATATTTTAAGATACAATATCCATGGGACCATATACTGCCATGAAGAAAGAATATGTGTCAAAAATGCAATGCCCTTGAAAGCATCAGTGTGATTTTCTCACCCCCAAAAGCTCTGTTTTTGCTTGCAAAGAAGCAAAGCTGTTTAAAGAGACTTCGTATTTGACAATGTTTCTTGAAATACCAATGTAACTCTGCCATGTTATCACTTGGGCATTGTATGAAGCATGGCATAACTGAGAAGCCTCTGAAGTGCCCCTTCTGGGCATGCATTAGCATTGAATGTCATTCTTACTGACCACATTGTTATGTGGTAGCAAAGCAGAAGATCATTGTTATTTCAAGGAGTTTGGTGACATATTTTGATTTCTCCTTCATATTAAGACCATTCCAGTAGTTTAGAACTCATTCTCAGTGAACCTACTTGTCTTTTACTTTTGCTTGTTGAATAAATAAAAAATGGAAAGAATCATATTGTCAGACCTGGAAGCAATCTTTTACATTTGGGCCTTCCGGCCTGCCACATACTCTTCTGTGGGAAAATGGGAGGGGGGATTGTGTAGCGTATGGGTGATATGCAGTATGTAGTCAAAATAACATTCCTTTCTCAGAGTCAAGGACACTTTGCCCTAGCACCTGAGTCTGGGGGGTGTTTCCAGTTTGGACAATGGATGATTGGACCATGTGATGGACATGAGGGTGCTGGGCAGGGGCTTGAACTTTCACATGGGTGGGGAAAACCTGGAAACTTTCAGATTCGGGTTTTTCCAGATGTGCCAATATGACATCTTCAATAAAAAGGAGCTTTGAGGAATCCCAAGCCTTGGAGTTTTCTTTCATTGGGGGAGTTACTTGGAACCCTGACACATATTGCAAATCTGTGAAAATCTCAGACTTTCTATTCCCATCCTAGAACCATGTGCCATCCAGTCAAAGTCATGTCTTCTAGGTCTTGCCTTCTCATGACTAAAACAGGGCTGTGACAAAAATGGTGGGGTTGCTATTGTTTGTTGAGAGCTTTTGCACAAAACCTATACCTTGGAAATTAGGACATCTCTGCTGTTATTATTAGTGAACTCCTGACAGCTTGTAAGAGATTTAAGTATCATCTTGCTTGGTATGGATGCTTTTTATATTATGCTTTTAAATCCGTTTGCTTAAGTTTAAAGCTTAAATTATCTTTATTCACTGGAATGCTCATTGTCTCTAGAGCCAAAGGAACCAATTACCTGGGCACCTAATCATTGTCCTGAGACTTGAAAAATCAAGCCAGACCTTCTTGGGGATGATCTGTTCCAAATCTGTTCTTTCAGGTTGTAAGGAATTGACAGTGCCTCCTTATAAACTTAATAGACTAAAGAAAACCCCCTAAACAAACTAAAATGAATTTCTTTCAAAATTTGTCTCTTCTCCTAAGTCTCTTTTACCACATTTTTCTTTTGTCTTTTATTTAACCAAATTGGGGGAAAGGAGTAGCAATTCAGAAAAACAATTTAAAATCATTATATAACATTTTTCAATTGGGTTACAAGTTCACCGTCTTTAGTTTCTTCAGAGTATCCTCACCATATGTGAAGCAGGCATTAATCATCTGAGACCTAGCTATCTAGTTATTTCCAAAGATGTTTAAAAAGAAAGGATTAAATTACTAACATTACTAGAAGGCCCCAGACACGCATACTCCTAGATTGCCTTACAGCTCAAATAAAAACAACAAATTCTAATCAGGAGAATTTTACAAATGCTTTAGAAGATGATAGGTAGGTAGGTAGGTAGGCAGGCAGGCAGGCAGGCAGGCAGGTAGGGAGATAGAGATAGATAGATAGATAGATAGATAGATAGATAGATAGATAGATAGATAGATAGATAGATGATAGATAGATAGATAGATAGATAGATAGATGATAGATAGATAGATTAGATAGCTAGCGAGAGAGAGAGAGAGAGAGAGAGAGAGAGAGAGCGATGATAGAGAGATAGAGAGACAGAGAGACAGAGACGAGATAGAGATAGAGATGATAGAGCTAGAGTTAGAGTTGATAGAGCTAGAACTAGAACTAGACACGGTAAAGCTAGAACTAGAACTAGAGATAGCAATAAAGATAGAGAAACAGACAGACACACAGATATTGTAGATGATATAATATTATTATTCAGGGGAGATTTGTACTTTTCCATTAAATTGAGGAGACTTTTTAAAAAATGAATTAAGAATGTGATTCAGCACTAGTTTGATATTTATTTGCTTGAATCTGATAGCCTACAGCTTTTCTTGTAACAGAATGCTTTCTTTTCCTCTGTTGTTTTCTCTCTCTCTCTTTCTCTCTTTCACGATGTATACTCGAAGTCTGATCTTTGCAATGACAATAACTCAGTGCTGACAACGTGATTCTAAACTGCAGAATTAAAGTATAGCTTCATGGTTTTAGGGGCCTTTTATTGCTAACTGCAGATTTGATGTCTGAACTCTTAAATACATCACAATTTTGGTTTCGGTGCATCCACTGTTGAAAACAAGTCTCTGAAAGGAACTTTTTTCCCCTTCAGGAAGGAAATCTTCATATAAAATACCGTATTTTTCAGAGTTTAAAACGCACCTGAGTATAAGACGCATCTACCTTTTTTGGTGAGGAAAAGAAGAAAAAGAAATCTCTCTCTGCCTCTGCCTCTGAGCAATTTTGCCTCGTTACAGCAAACAGCAAACAGCCTGCTTTACTTTCATTTTTGTTTTCAGCATAGCTTGATTAGCACAAGAAAAAAAAATCTGCTCCAGCAATTTACCTCTTTACAGCAAGCAGCAGAGCCCTGCGCAAAACAGCTGAGAGCAAATCAGCTGAGAGTTGGGAGGCCGAGCCAATAAACTTGTGCTAATTAGGCTGTGCTGAAGCTGAAAGGAGCTGTTTTTTCTTGCTGTTTGCTTGCAAGGAGGTAACTGCTGCGAGGCAGAAGCCAAAGGGTGGGGGCCAGTAGGTGGGCAGAGCTACATTCGGTGTATAAGATGCACTTAAATTTTCATCCCCTTTTAGGGGGAAAAAGGTGCGTCTTATACTCCGAAAAATACGGTATTTAAAAAATCACTTTGACAGAGGTTCTTAAAATTATCCTACATTTCTTTTGTGAGCATCCTATATTGCTTTTGTAATTTCGTGTGGGAGGATGAGACACTGAGATAAGTAAAGACATCATTACTTGTAAAAGAAAACGTAATATCATATCTGATGGGTTGTTTTAGATTAGGCTTTACTAAAAACATTAAGAAATCTCTTTTGTAGTTACAGATCTACCAATTGTTCAACTTCTTTGTAGGAATCATTTCTTCAAGTTTCTACACAGTTTGTGTTCAGTGTATTTCATGTCTTTTAGACAACAAAATAAAATTTACTATTGAAAGTTTAGATACCCAAACAATCTGTCCTCAGACCACTGTGGAATAGTATTTTGTATATCTCTAGTTTATTTAACATAAAAAGAAGCTAATGGCTCAAAAGTGAGACCAACTTGAGAAAAGGGAAAATCCATGACAGTTGTGTGTACCAATAATCACAGAAGTAAGAGGTCAGTACAACTGGAACACATACAATCTGATACACAAGATGCAATACTCCAACAATATTTCTTTGAGCTTATATTTCATATAGTTTACATACAATACAATTGCTTATTGTAAGCACATTCTTTTAATCAATTTCTGAACTAAACCTACATTTAATATTCAAGGAATGTTGCAGGTCCTGTCCCCTAAGGAGATGGTGGGACCAGTGGTGAAATGTAAAATTTGTTACTACTGGTTCTGTGGGCGTGGCTTGGTGGGGGGGGGGGTAATGTGACTAGGGGGCATGGCCAACTTTTCTTTTTCTTTTACTTTTAAAAGCATTTTTTCTACATCCTCTTCAGCCGAAGAGGTTGTTTAAAAATGCTTTAAAAAGCCTCTGACGATCAGGCAACTCAGCTGGGATTGTCAGAGGCTTTTAAAAGCATTTTCCCCTCTACAACCTCTTTGGCCAAAGAGGTTGCAGAAAAAAATGCTTTTAAAAGTAAAAAAAAAAAAAAAGCCTCTGATGATTGCACGGCTCAGCTGGGCATGGGGGGGGGGCAGGGATTTATGCTATCGGTTCTCCAAACCACCTGCCACCACTGCTACCGGATTGGGCGATCCGGTCCAAACTGGGAGCATTTCACCCCTGTGCGGGACCCCGCCTTCTCCGTGGTGGCTCCCTGCCTCTGGAACATAATTCCTCCAGAAATTAGTTTGGCCCCCACTCTAATGCTCTTTCGGAAGCCCTTAAGACGTGGTTCTGCCAACGGACCTGAGGAACCCAGAGCAGGATGTAGCCCATTAAATGGCTGGTATGAATTAAATTAAATTAAATTAAAACTCAGACCACACGTTTTCTGAATAGTTTTTATCCCAGAGCTATAATTGCACTCAACAATGAACTAAAGGGCCACCATCTGTGAGCTGTTGGACAGCATTACTTGGTCTGTTGTGTGGATGTTTGGGTGGTTTATGGGTGGGGAATTTGTGGTGGGTGGGAGTGTGTTTGGGGATTGTTATGTGTGTTAGACCTGGTCTTTGGGTGTTAAGTGAATTTCGTTGTATGGGTACATTGTGTATACACGTACAATTACAATAAAGTTATTTATTTATTATTATTTATTATGTGTGTTGTTGCCGAGATGGGGTGGGTTATTACTTTATTCTTTTTATTTTTTATTATTTTGTTTCTTTTATATTGTGCATTTATGTCCTGTAAGCCACCTTGAGTCCCCATGTGCAAGTAAAGGTAAAGGTAAAGATTCCCCTCGCACATATGTGCTAGTTGTTTCTGACTCTAGGGAACGACTCATCTCCGTTTCAAAGCCGAAGAGCCAGCGCTGTCCGAAGACATCTCCATGGTCATGTGGCCGGCATGACTAAACACCAAAGACGCAAGGAATGCTGTTACCTTCCCACCAAAGTGGACCCTCTTTTTCTATTTGCATTTTTTACGTGCTTTCGAACTGCTAGGTTGGCAGAAGCTGGGACAAGGAATGGGAGCTCACCCCGTTAAGCGGCACCAGGGATTCGAGCCGCTGAACTGCTGACCTTTCAATCGACAAGCTCAGTGTCTTAGCCACTGAGCCACTGCGTCCCTTCATGTGCAGGTAGATGGCGATATAAATTTTCTAAATAAATAAAGAAGTTGTACCTGATAATTTTCTTGGTGTTCCACAGTATTCTCAAGAATACTTTTCTAACAACAAAATCTTTCTGTTCTGATTCTTCATAGTCCAACTTTGCCTGATTATGATCTTTGTAAGTATAGACATATGAATATATTTTTCGGGGCCTCCTTGGCTTTTCTACTAAGTGCTAAATTGTGCCATATTTCTTGACTGCTTGTTCCTTTACTTTTGATGATCAATCCTAATATGTAGAAGCTTCCTGCCACTGCAATATCTTCACTACCAATTTCAAGGCTGGTTGTTGTACCTATTGTCATGAATTTATTTTTTTTAATATTTAATTTTAGTTCCATTTTTTCCCTGAGCTCCTTGACTTTTTTTTTTTGCTAGATCTTGCAGATCCCTTGCATGTGATGATTTAAAATAATAAAATTAGCCAAATAAGTTATGAAATTCTTATATTTCTAAAAGCTGTTGATTAACTATGTTTAATATTATTAATCTTGTGCCTAAAGGAAGTATAACAGTATAACAAGAAAGAGAATAATGTACAAAGATGTGATTATGATGTAAGGGCTAAAGAGTTAAAAGACCCGTTGTAGTAACTGATCACCTATATTATTAAAATAACTTCTAGCAATTCATAACAACAAATAAAAATAAAAATCAATATCCAATAAAAGTACAAAGAAGCATAATTCATAGCCACAGTTACTAAATATACCACATTCTGTTAAGACTGTGGTACCTTCACTATCTTAGTGATCAAAACTGCTTCATCTTGTACATTAAGGCCACAATCATCCCATAATTCTATTGATTTTTCTGTCTCGTTCTCTGGGAGCCTTACAGATAGACAAAGATTTTGACTTTGGGTTTCTGTCCACTTCTTGTCTTCCCTTCTTAAGAATGTTTTGTTTTATTCATGTATGAGTTCGATATTTTTGCGAAGAAAATATAGATTCAACAACTCTCTCCTCTTCTCCCAAATAGTTGATGTACTTGCTACTCTTAGTTTCTACTTTTGGTATAGACCTGTAGTTTGCACAACTTTATCCAACTAATCACATAGCTCAAGACATGTATGAAAAAAGGTTTTAAACTTGTTTCTCAAAAATATCTCTAATCCATTAACCCAAGGACTGCAGATATTCTACTCATTTATATATTTTATTGCAAGAAGAAGAGAAAATGTCAGAAGCATGTATCCCTATATATACACCTATATATTTAATTTAAAAATATTAAAAGTACTTTTAATCAGAAGATCCTAATAAATGTGTGATTGACATACCATTTAAAGGAACATGATTGTCCTAATTCCCAGGATTCAAATTGCAGCTACACCAAACTAAGCACTTGTTACGTCTCTGTATAAGTATCACCTAATCTCCTGCACTTTTGAGGCTTTATAAATGAATGAACATGTGATTTTAATTCTTGGGCAAATATCAAGCTGGCATTCTAAATGCTTAATTCTGTCTGCCTTCATGAGTGGATAAAATAAATACATATGAGGAACTCTGTGTTTAATAGGGGGGGAAAAAAATAAAAACTCAATAGTCTTTCAGGGGAGAAATTATTACAGGTAATCCTTGTTTAGCAACCACAAGTGGAACTGGCAACTCGATTGTTAAATGAAGCATGATTATGCTTTAAGATCTTCCTTCAGATTTCCTTTGCTTTATAAGCCTAAGTATGAAGGTTATAACTTTGAGGATTGGACATAAGGTTACTTTTTCATTATTGTCATAACTGCTAAACAGGGCAGTCACTAAAAGAGGACCAGCTGTATTCCATTTGGAAAAAAAAGCAAGAGTTCCAAGCATTTTTAAGACTCTTTTGTTTCAACAGGCCGGGCTGGCCTAGAAAATGAATTTTAATTGGGTGTTTGTAGTTTTTAATATAAGGGCCACATTTTAATATATTTTAAATTGTTTTTAATTTTATGGGTATATGTTTGTTTTAATGTGGCTGTACATCACCCTGAGTCCTTCGGGAGAAGGGCGGTATAAAAATTTAATAAATAAGTAAGTAAGTAAGTAAGTAAGTAAATAGATAGATAAATAGATAAATAAATAAATAAATTCAGCAATTGTAATCATTTTAAGGATTTTGGAGCATAGCAGGTTTCTAAACTGGGGAAGTTTACTTCCAACAGCTCAGGCAGACGGAATGCACAGTATTCATACCTGATGTAAAGAGAATTAAGTAATTATATATTGTCTCATATATAATTCTCATTCATAAGAAGTCTCATATATATAAGTAATAATATATTGTCTCAAAAATTCTTTGAACTATAATCACAGCGTAGTGACTGCATCCTATTTTATATCTTCACAGAGATAAAATATAAAATATAAATTCTCCCCACCACCACCTGCTTTTCAATTTGGTCTGACCACATTAATCTCTCCTTCTTTACTACAAACTGCCCTGCAGGATAACTTCTAGACTAGCTGACTCAAAGAATATAAAATCTTCATTTGGTCTAAGGTGAATTTCCACACGGACTGCTGTTGTTTATTTGTATTTAACTGTTTATAGTTTTTTTTTTTTTAATTTTGGAAATGTGGAAGGCCTGCCCAGAAAAAAAACAGGAATAGTAAATTTAATCTTCTCATTTTAGAGTTTACCTCATTTAGTGATTTTTTTGCAAATATGATAATATTTTTTTAAAAAATCATTTTCCAACCAATGTGTGCATTCAGGACCAAATTTCATGCACCTGATAACAAAAGCCTTCAATGTAAAACTTATTAAGGTCTGGTTATTATACTGATAAACTGATTAGCTAAATGTAGAAAACTGATCTTTGCAGAGCCCATCCCCCCCCCTCTGTCCCCCCTCTCTTTCTCTCCCTCCATCCCCCCCCCTCTCTCACACACACACTTGCTTAGTGACCATTCTCTTAGCAATGATTTTACTTCTAATTTAAGGTATTTGAAGTCACTAAATGGGAAGAAAGTGTAGAATTTGCAGAAAGAAAGACCAGGGAGTAGATGGAGATTATTATACTGTAATACATGTGTACTACCTGGTTATATCAGCCATGAAAGCAATGGTGAAATTTCCAGCAGTCATTTTGCAAAAAATATCATGTTTCTAAAATTTCAAATGTAGTTCACCACCCACAAAATATTGAGGAGAGGTCACTAACTTAAATGATTGTCTAAGGGCTTGTGAAGTATCTCAGTACGAATCTAATCTATGAAGTACTATGCAATATTTTTGTTTTAACTTCACTTACTCTCAGCAGCCTTAATCTAACAGTTGGTGATTTATCCTTTTAAGTAAATTTAATATTAGTTTTGTACTTACAATTTTAAATAAGGTGTCTAATATTGGCGTTGTTTTAGAAGATGTGGAGATAACTTTCATGAGAATCTAATAAAGAAAAATGAAAATCAACTTAGTCTTGGAAAAAACGTAGGCATAAGAAAGAAACGCAGAAGAACCACCTCAATTCTATAGGTAGTCTTCAAGTTATGGCCACAAGTGAGTCCAAAATTTATGTTGCTAAGTGAAACATTTGAATTTTGCCCCATTTACGACTTTTCTTGCCACAGTTGTTGAATGAATAATTGCATTTGTTAAATTAGTAACATGGTTGTTAAGTGAATCTGGCTTCCCCCATTGACTTTGCTTATCAGAAGGTCATTGCCAAGCATTTGAATTTTGATCATGTGGCCATGGGGATGCTTCAACAGTCGTAAGTGTGAAAAACAGTCGTAAGTCACTTTTTCAGTACTGTTTTGACTTTGAACCAGGGGTGGGTTCTATTTACCTTTACTATCGGTTTGCAGCGGGGCTGCACGCTCTTCTGAGCATGCGCAGAAGCGTTTTAGTGACATCGGGGTCGGTGGGCAGAGCCTCCCACCAGTTTTACTACCGGTTCTATAGAACCGGTACAAACCGGGGTTTTGTGGCCCGTCAGCAGCCTGTGCGGATTGTAGCTGATTCTGACAGTGAGGAGGCTGGTGTGATGTTGCACCAGCAGCCTGTGCAGCTGGCACTCAAGTCAGACAATGAAGAGGCTGGAAAAGATGTGGTGCCTCCTTTAAGTGAAGAGGATGAAGAGGAGGAGTCTCTTCTTGATGCACGGGCACGCAGAGCAGCCAAAAGGCAGGAACGGCTCCTCAGGAGGAGGTCTCCTTGAGAGTAAGGCTTGGGGCTAATTGGCCACTCTCTTAGCTTATTTAAGGAGGAACGCCGACTGAAGCAATTTGTAGGGAACAACTTTAGTTCACTCTACTTTGCATCTGGATTCTCTGCAAATTGCTTTCTGCCAACCTTAGTAAGGTTATGATTACTTTACCTTTGGTTTCTTGTAGGCTGTTAAGAAAGTTTATTAACAGCCTTTGTTTTGAAAAAGACTGAGTTATTTTAGTACATAAAGTTTTGTACAAACTTTATGTGTGCTGTGTTCTTTGGGGTCCGTAGCTGGGGCAGAACACGGGGGCAACCCACTACTGCTTTGAATGGTCACTAAATGAACAGTTATAAGTCAAAGGCTATATATATTTGGTATAAGAGAGGAAGAGGGAAAGTAGGAGGCTTCCATGATTCTGTTATTGTACCCTACAATAATAAATATTAATTTATGCCTCCAAAGAGTATTATCTCATTTTTATTGTCATGGTGTCATCTGACTGGAGTTATGGGAGTTGAAGTCCACACATCTCAAAGTTTCCAAGTTTGAAAAATACTAATTTAAACCTCACCTTTCTACTCTAAAAAGACTCAAAGTAGATAACATAAACTTAAAAACAATGACAAAATGCTGGTATCAAAAGTTAGAAGTATATATTAAAAATAAAATAACATTAAATCAGCTAACAAAAGCCTGGGGAAAAAAGGAACTTTAGAAATGTCTATGGAGATTCTCAGTCATCCAGGTCATGACTGGATGCTTTTTCAAAAAGCAGCTGGACTTCCTTTGTTTTTCCTTGAAGACATTTCACTTCTCATCCAAGAAGCTTCTTTATTTCTGACTGAATGGTGGGGCATGTATCTTGAAAAATGGATCTTTACAAA
Organism: Ptyas mucosa; assembly: GCA_012654045.1. NCBI lineage: Eukaryota > Metazoa > Chordata > Lepidosauria > Squamata > Colubridae > Ptyas > Ptyas mucosa. The sequence continues at coordinate 864,764 of WNWU01000126.1, forward strand.
TTTCCTCAACAATGGTAGATGGAACTAAAATAAGTTATTTCTGTATTATTGCCAAGAACACTAGTGTTGGTTGCATTGCTGAAGCCACATAGCAAAACTCAACTTTAAGGATCCTGGGCTTTATCATTTAAAATGAAGATGTTGTGGTATCAATGGCTTGAAACGAGATGTAAAATTGATGAATAAAGATGATATAGAAAGTATGTTAAATTGAAAATTATATATATTTATAAATATGATAAAACTTGTTAAAGTATAAAAGGAATATGTAAATACATATAGATATGCTACATATATGAGGAATAGATTAAATCGATGTTAAAGAAGAACAAAAATAGAATATAGTAAAAGATACTATATATATTTAAAGATGTACATAATGTATAAAATAATAGGCCATAGATTGGAATTATGAAATTTGAATTGTTACTTATAGTTGAAAGCTGTAAAAATGGAAATGTGATTTTAAAACTAAAAAAGGTTGAATAAAGACTATTTAAAAAAAATAAAAATAAAATGAAGATGTCATTATCCATGAACTGTGTCACAATGGGTGTGTATGGGACAGTGGTGGGTTTCAAAATTTTTTTACTACCGGTTCTGTGGGTGTGGCTTGGTGGGCATGGCAGGGGAAGGATACTGTAAAATCTCCATTCCCACCCCACTCCGGAGAAAGGATATTGTAAAATCTCCATTCCCTCCTCAATTCAGGGGAAGGATATTGCAAAATCCTCACTTCCTCCCAATCAGTTGGGACTTGGGAGGCAGAGAATAGATGTGGGTGGGGCCAGGCAGAATTTTTACTATCGGTTCTCCGAACTACTCAAAATTTCCGCTGCCGGTTCTCCAGAACTGGTCAGAACCTGCTGAAACCCACCTCTGGTATGGGTACGTGTTAGTGTGTGTATGTCTAAAGATTTGTTCCACCATGGTTTCCACCATGTTACCATTTTACCATAACAGTTCTCTAAATGAAGTAATTCCTCACCTGTCATCTATTGAATTAACTGTTAGCTCAATCTTTCTGCTATCCCTGTGTTATGTGACTGAAGGCAAATGAGGAAATGAAAATGTGTTGATTGGATATTGAATTGGCTGAGCTCAGTTTTATGGCTTCATACACAATATGTTCCTTGTCAAAATCCACCTGATGAATGGCAAGGTAAAGCACTCTTTATGGAATAGCTAGCATTGGGGATATGAAGGGTTCAATTTGGAGGGCTCCAGCAGGTAGAATATAAATATCTTATAAATTTCTTCTAAATAGTTCTATACACCTGCAGCAAAGTAATGAATCTGTGACTGAATCTTCTTTCATTGCACAGTTCCCTTCATTAGCATATGCCTTCTATTAAAGGAGATTATTTAAGCAGAGATTTTCAATCTTTTTCGGTAAGATCACATAGTGAAAATGATATGTATTATTTTCAATTCCATGTAAATTAAAGTTGGATTATATCCAGGAGTCCTAAAAACAATGAATTCCTAATGAAGGCCGATTATGTGTTTCATAAAAAGATTAACTTATCGAAAGATGCCCTTGGAAAAGTTAAAATTGTAAATATGTTGTTAGATCAGGCGCAGGAAAGAAGACAAGACCAGCGGGGTCTGTTCAACAAGTTTTATTCAGCTCTTAACTAAGTCAGAACAGACGAACGGCTGTGCTGCCGGAGCCCTTTTATAGCACTCCGGCAGACCAGCCGTCCAATGACAGCGGTTTAACTTTCCCGCCCGGAGGATTAACCAATCCCCGGCCGGATGTCCTTATAAGGACATAACACTCCTCCCCCCCTAGATAAAACATGGTTCAGCTCGTGTCAATCAACAAACGTAGTCACGCAGGTAGGCGGGACGTCTGGAAGCCCTGCTCGACCTGCGCAGTTCATTCTGTGCTCCGTCGTCCGTCTGGAAGGTGGCCGCTCCGGTGTCCTCCGACCCTCGCCCCCGGGATGCCTGCCGCTGGGTCGTTGAAGGTGCCGGTTCTGTCCGTGCGCCTCCGGCCTTGCTGCTGGGCTGCGAAGTGGTCGTTGCAGGTACCGGCTTCGGTGTGCCGCCTCCCGTCCCGCTGTTGGAATACATCTGCTGGTCCGGTTAGTCTCTTCCCTGGCCTGGGTGCCGATCATCGTAGGCCGGTAAGTCCCTTGGTTTATTTTTGTTGTTTGAAAATTGTCCGTTTCGTTGATTCTCGTGATGGTCGACCCTGTCTGGGTGGTGCAGGTCGACCTGGTCGGGTCGTTGTTGCTTGGGTCGGGGGTCAGCTGGACGGGAGATTTCCAACGGGCGTTTAAGTTCCTGTGTGCAGGGTTGTCGTAAGCCTCCCTCACAGGGTTGTTGTTGGCCCCCTCGGTTGGGCATGTCCCGGTCTACTGGCGTTCCCTGGAGTTCATCGCCGTCGGGGTGGCGTTGGGCTGCCTTGCCGGGGAGGCGTGAGTTACTGTTGCCGTGGAGTCCCCTGTCTACTCGGCACTTGCAGTACGGTAGCGGGTCTGCTGGCTGGCTGGTCATGTCGGGGTGGTACGGTCCTACCTCGACTGGGTGTTGCAGGGCTACCTCAAACGGGTGGTGTTGTCCTACCTCGTCGGGGTGGTTTCGTCCTGCCTTGTAGGGGTGTTGTTGTCCTACCTCGTCAGGGTGGTTTTCGCCATCCCCTTCCCACCGCTTCCGGAGTTGGTCGATGTGACGTCTACAGACCACTCCATCTTGCAGTTCAATAGTGTAGGACTTCGGGCCGGTTGCGCTCTCGATTCTCCCCTTCAGCCATTTCGGCAGGCCGTGGAAATTAAGCGCGAAAACCGGATCTCCCGCAGAGAAGGCTCGGAGGGGGCGGCTCGCGGTTGCGGTGACCTCGGAGTGGTACAGGGGGTGTAGTCGGTCCAGGGGTGACCTCAGCTTCCTGCCCATCAGCAATTCGGCTGGGCTCTTTCTTGTGGTGGCATGCGGCGTAATGTGCTGTATCAAGAGGAAGTTGTCGATCTTCTCTTGCCAATCGCCCGGTCCCATCCTGGCAAGGGCCTCTTTAGTGAACCTCACCATCCTCTCAGCTTGCCCGTTGCCAGCCGGTCTGTAGGGGGCAGAGAGGGCATGGCGAATGCCCAAACTGGCCAGGAACTCCTCCATGGGTTTCGAGGTCAGCTGCGGGCCGTTGTCGGAAACAAGGACGTCCGGCAGCCCGTGGGTAGCAAATAGGCGCCGGAGGGCTCTAATGGTGACTTCAGTAGTGATGGATGCCAGGGGAATGACCTCAAGCCATTTGGAAAATGCGTCCACCACTATCAGAAGGAACTTTCCTTGCATCGGGCCCGCGAAGTCTATGTGTATTCGCGCCCACGGGTTGCTCGGTGTTTCCCATTCCGCAATAGGCGCTTGCGGAGGGGCGGGGCGGACTTCTTGGCACGGATCACATCTGGAGACCCAGTCCTCAATGTCTTTGTCCAGTGATGGCCACCAGACGTAGCTCCGTGCCAGTCCCTTCATGCGTACGATGCCAGGGTGCCCCTTGTGCAAGGTTTTCAAAGTCTTTAGGCGCAAGGCCTGGGGAACCACGACCCTGTCACCCCACAGCAGGCAGCCCTTCATGGTTGACAGTTCCTGCTGCCTCTTTGCAAATGGCTTGAAGTCATCGGTCAACGGTTCCGCAGGCCAGCTGCGCAGCACCCAAGACATTACTTGTTTCAAAGTCCGGTCTTTCTGGGTTAGCGCCGCGACGTCTGCGGATGTGACTGGGCAAGCCAGGTCGCCATCGATGTGATGCAGTCCCAGGGTGGGGGCAGGGTCCTCCACCAAGTCTGTTGACGGGCATCTGCTCAAGGCGTCAGCATTGCCGATGTTACTGCCCGGCCTGTGGCAAAGTTCGTAAGAGTACCCGGCCAAAAAAATTGCCCAGCGTGTCATCCTGGGTGATGAGTAGTTGGGTGTGGGCTTGCTTCCAGACAGAAGGCCCAGCAGGGGCTTGTGGTCCGTGATGACCGTGAACCTTCGTCCGTATAAATATTCATGGAAACGCTTGACGCCAGCAACGACGGCCAGGGCCTCTTTGTCCAGCTGGCTGTAATTTCTTTCGGCGCTGGACAGCGTCTTCGAGAAATAGGCGATGGGTGCTTCCTTCCCGTCCGGGAATTGATGACTGAGGACTGCTCCGATGCCGTAGGGGGATGCGTCGCAAGTCAATAGCAGGGGGAGTGTCTCGTGGTATTGGATGAGGACACTCTCGGAAGAAAGCAGGTTCTTGACAGCTCTGAATGCTGCTTCCTCTTCCTTCCCCCATCTCCAGGAAACCGCCTTCCCCAGCAAGCGATGGAGCGGTTCAGCCACGGAGGCTTTCTGTTTCAGGAAAACACTGTAAAAATTCAGTAGTCCCAGAAACGCCTGAAGCTCCGTCTTGTTTTGGGGGGCTGGAGCTTCATGGATAGCCCTAACCTTAGATTTAGTGGGGTGAATGCCGTTCTTATCAATGAGATAACCCAGGAACTCGACTTCCTGGACCCCGATGATGCACTTGTCCCTCCTGACTCTCAAACCCTTCTCCTTGAATCGCTGTAAAACCATGCGCAGTCGCTCAAGCAGTTGGGTTTTGGAGTGGCCGGAGATCAAGACATCATCGAAGTAAGGGACCGCCCCTGGAATGCCTTGAAGAAGGCGTTCCATAAATGATTGAAAAATACCTGGGGCTGCGCTGACCCCAAATTGGAGGCGCGTGCATTTAAAGGCCCCTCTATGGGTGACAATGGTTTGTGCCTCCGCAGTTTTTTCATCCACTGGCAATTGCTGGTAAGCTTGGGCCAGGTCCAATTTCGCGAATATTGATCCGCTCCCAAGTGAATGCAGCAGATGTTGCACCACTGGAACCGGATATGCGCTCTGCTGGAGGGCCTTATTTATCGAACACTTATAGTCGGCGCAGATGCGCACAGACCCATCATGCTTCATCGGGGTCACAATGGGGGTCTCCCATGTAGCATGATCGATCGGTTCCAGGACTCCTTGGGCGACAAGCTTATCTATCTGGGCGTCGACCTTGGGCCTCAAGGCGAACGGAACCCTGCGGGGCTTTAGCCTGATTGGGGTGACATTTTTGTCCAGATTGAAAGAAATAGGTTTCCCCACAAATCTCCCCAGCTTACCATCGAAGACTTCCTTGAACTCTTCGATGATGGCGTCGAGTTCGTCCCTACGAATTTGGTGGATCCCGCTGATAGACAGCCCCAATGGCTCGAACCACTCCATCCCCAGCAGGCTCGGGCGGTTGCGCCCCACAACGGTGATGGGTAGGACGCCCTGGAAGTTGTGGTAGGTGACCCGGAGCGAAGTCCTCCCCAGGATCTCGACAGGGTTGCCGCCGAAATTGACAAGACGGGCCCGTAGGGGCTTGAGGTCTTTCTTTGAGATGCCCGGTTTCAGACGCTTTAACTGGTGCCAGTCCATGATGGAGTAGTTCGACCCCGAATCAACCTCCATAGAACAGGGTGTTCCTTCCACGATTACGGTGGCATGGAACTTTGCGGCCGCATCGTCAATGGTGTGGATGCCGGAGGACAGCTGATCAGTTCTGGCTGCCGCGTAGCCGCCGCCTCGTTGCTGAGACCTGGCAGAGGACCGTTTGGATGGTCTCTGGTTGTCTTGCTGTTTCTCGCCCCAGCCGGGGGGAAACGGGCCCGGGGTAGGTGCTTCGGCCCTGCAGGCTTCAGCGATGTGCCCCCGCTTATTGCAGCGTCGGCAGATAGCGTCTCTCCAACGGCACTTGGCCCTGGCATGGCTTCCTTTGCAGCTACCGCAGGGCTCGATCCGGGCGCCATCTTGGTTGCGCTCGCGACGGTTTTGGCGGGAAACCTTGTGGACGGCCATTTCGTCGTCGGAGCAGGAGCTGGCAGACGACTCCTCAGACGAGCTTTTGGGGTGGCGTTGCAATTTGTGCACCCCTTTAGCCCTACTCATGGCGGCAGCTGCCTTTTCTGAGATCTCGGCTGCGATTGCCTCCTCAACAACGTCTTTCAACGCGATTTTCTTTCGGCTGAGGAACTTACGTTGCAGTCCAATGTCCCTCATGCCGAAGACAATACGGTCTCTGATGGCGTTCTCAACGTTGTCAAACTCGCAATTTGACGCGAGTTGCCGCAGAGCTGCCACAAAGTCCTTGATGGGCTCCCCTTCCAACTGATTCCTTTGTTGAAAGGTGAATCTGTTGGCAATGGGAGTTCCAGTGGGAGCGTAGTGCTCCTTTAGCACGTCTAGCAAATCGGCCCAAGACATCTCCTCGATGTTCCTTGGGGACACGAGGTCGATGGCCATCTCCAGCACCTCGGAGCCGCAATGCGCCAGGAACAGGGCTCGTTTCCGTTCATCGGAGAGGTCTTGATAGTTGTTTCCCCGCAGAAACTGGCGGAAACGAACCAGATAGGAGGTCCATTTCTCCACTCTGGGGTCGAATTTGGAGATCGGAGCCATCGCGGCTTGTGACGCCTCCATCTTCAGTGACTTCAGCTCAGTGAGGAATTCTCGATGAGCGACTTAGCTCCGCGTGGCGGTTCTTTTCAAGTCCTTCGTCGCCAGTGTTAGATCAGGCGCAGGAAAGAAGACAAGACCAGCGGGGTCTGTTCAACAAGTTTTATTCAGCTCTTAACTAAGTCAGAACAGACGAACGGCTGTGCTGCCGGAGCCCTTTTTATAGCACTCCGGCAGACCAGCCGTCCAATGACAGCGGTTTAACTTTCCCGCCCGGAGGATTAACCAATCCCCGGCCGGATGTCCTTATAAGGACATAACATATGTCATGGTGGTTCAGTTAAAGATTGTGTTGGGAGGACTGTAAAAAGAGCTATGGGATTTTTGCAATCAAAAAATAAAATAAAATAACCACTAATACATCATATTTACATGAAAATTAATTCAAAACAAACACAGCAGTTAATATCTGAACCGCAGAATGCACAATTTAAGAGTTTGCATAAATTAGGCCAAAGATCTGTACAATGGAATATTTTAAAAGTTGGATTAAAAAAGATACTGCAAAACTCGTGTCTTTTGCTATATTGTAAGCAAGGATTGTGAGCAAAACGCAATAATTTCATGACAGCAGAATTTTGATATTGATATTGCAATGTCACTTATATTGCATAATAAAGGTGTGATTTTTGCTTCTTTTTAATGCTCATATCAACCCTGTGAGAGGAGATAACCAGGAAAGAGAGTGGAGCCCTGAAAGGTTGTCCAGTAGCCTTCAAGTTGAGTGTAAAATTAAATCCATGTCTTTTCCAGCCTCATCAGGCCTGCTCAGTTATACTATTGCACTTGACATTCATATAATATCGCCTCCACCCTCAAGGACATGTTATTTATTAAGCATATGGCACATCATAAATGGACTAGCTATCATATTTTTTTGCGTATAAGACGCTCTGGACTATAAAACACACCTAACTTTTTGGGGGAGGAAAACAAGAAAAAAAAATCTGCCTCTGCCTCCCAGCAATTTGCCTCCTTGCAGCAAACAGCAAACAG
>WNWU01000126.1:872267-887644 GCA_012654045.1 Ptyas mucosa
GGCGCTAGGGATTCGAACCACAGAACTGCCAACCTTTCTGATCAACACGCTCATAACATATAATTGTTAAAAAGACCTGTGTTCAGATATCAATGTCTAGCCGTTGAAGTGCAGTATCATTTATATTTAAAAGATCAGATACTGGACTGCTATATGTCCTCAGCTTACAGTTGGTCACGATGTGATCTACAGTTTGACATAGGATCCCCAAAGTCCCACGGAGGGGAGGATACTGTGCCCCATTTATACAGAGAGTCCCGCAGATGTCATGTGAGGTGCGAGTCCTTTTCGGACAAATATCTGTAGCTCAGATGTAGGATGAAGGATATTGGGTTTGTTTGTAATCAGAGAAAATTTTTAGGAATCTAGTGCATTTCTGAAGTAATTCACACTCATTCAGTTAAGCATTTCTTTAATTTTTTTTTTGACTTTGTAAGTGAAAGAGAGATTTAAACAACAACACTAATGCAATTCCTCAAGCTTCTAGTTGACTTCCTTCTTTCCAAAAAAATATTGGCATGTCTGGTTCCTCAGAAAAGGAAAAATACAACTACAACATATGTGATCAGAGAGCCAATGTGGCCGACTATCGCTGTAATAGCAACGGTTGTTCATTGTGCAGTTAAGGATTTGATGCACGGAATTCAAATTATATTTACACTTTCATAAATATAGGTCTTCGGAGTTGTTAATTCTCCTGCCAATATCTGCATCTCTCTCACAGTTTGAAATCTAGATTTCACTTTATTGTTTAGAGGTCTAACAAAATCTGGGATGTCTGATTAGACATAATAAATCTGCCATTGTGGTTGCTTAAATTACACAGCACTCAAAGCATATCCGAAGACCCAGCTCCAGGCAAACAAATAATGCTCTGATGCGGATGTTTCAAGATAACCATCAGAGTAAAAGCTTTTGATTTGAACTTGCTTTAGTTGCTTAGAATGACAAGTAAAACCAGAGCAATTTGCTCCGATCAGATGTCAGTCTTTTGAAAACTTGTAAGTAATAACACTTAATATAACCTCTATAATTTGAAAGTGTAGATGGGGTTAAAAAAAATCAGTAGAGTTTGTGAAACCTAAACAATTTGATCCTTATTCTAAACATTCTTTATGTTTTTCTCATCTAACATACCCATAACTTATTGTTGTTGTTGTTGTTTTGTAACTAACACAGAACAAACTCAAATGTATAGTCCTGTTCTAAAATTATAGACAGTTTTGGTCACCAGATTACAAAAAAGATATTGAGACTTTGGAAAAAAGTGCAGAGAAAAGTAAATAAGATGATTAAAGGCCTAGAGCAGAGATCTTCAAACTTGGCAGCTTTAAGGCTTGCGGACTTCAACTCCCAGAATTGTCCAGCCAGTAATGCTGGAGAATTCTGGGAATTGAAGTCCACAAGTCTTAAAGCTGCCAAGTTTGAAGATCTCTGGCCTAGAGACTAAAACATGAAGAATAGTTGCAAGATTTTGGTTTGGCTAGTCTAGAGAAAAGAAGGACTAAGGGTGACATGATAGCAGTATTTCAGTATTTGAGGGGCTGCCTCAAAGAAGAGGGGGTCAACTTATTTCCCAAAGGCCCAGAGGGCAGGATAAGAAACAATGGATGGAAACTAATCAAGGAGAGAAGCAACCTGGAATTCAGGAGAAACTTCCTAATCGTGAAAACAATTAACCAGTGGAACAGCTTTCCTTCAGAAGTTGTGGATGTTCCATCACTGGAGGCTTTTAAGAGGATACTGGACAGCCATTTGTCTGAAATGGTATAGGGTCTTCTGTTAGAGAAGGGGGTTGGACTAGTTGACCTCTAGGATACATTCCAGCTCTGTTCTATTCCTTAGCCTCTTATAATTATCACAATGTAGCAATTTTAATATTACAAGAAGAAAAATACCAAACACATAGGAATTAATCATATATTTATTCTGTTATTCTGAGAAGCGAAATGTCTTACTCAAGGGGAAAAAAAACCCAATCCAGTTGCTTTTGAAAAAGCACCTTTGAGACAACTATGATCTGGATGTCTGAGAATCTCCACAGACATCTATTTGGAACTTTAATAGATGAACTGACATTTGGTGTGATCCACCAAAACTTATATTTCTATTTAAACTCAGCATGATATAGGGCAGTGATGGCTAACCTTTTTGCCATCGCGTGCCAAAAAGCAGGGGGAGCACCGAGGGGTCACACGTGCGCATGCTAACACCCATAATTCTATGCGCCCCGCCCCAAGCATGTGCACGTGACCCCCCATGCCCCCCCGCTTTTGGCACATGATGGCACAGTGGGCCCGGTAGACCCGTTTTTCACTCTCCCCAGGCTCCAGAGCCTTTCTAGGAGCCTGGAGAGGGTGAAAATGGCCTTCCCCACACAGATCCCAGAGGCCCTCCGGAGGCTGGAAATGCCTGTTTGCTGACTGGTGGGCCCAGAAGGCTCGAAAATCAGCATGCTGGAGCTGAGCTCGCGTGCCCACAGATATGGCTCCGCGTGCCACCTGTGGCACACGTGCCATAGGTTCGCCATCACGGATATAGGGAATTTAAAGAGATTAACTGTTTCCTTGAGCAAACTAACAGGAAAATGTACTTCTAGTACAAGTTTATGAATTTGTAATTCATAAATGAAAATTCTTGTAAAATTTTGCACCATGCTGTTAATATTTTGGAAATAAATAAATAATCAAATACTTTAATATGTGATTACAGCAATAAAGAACATCAACAAATCAAATTACCGTGTTCTGTTATTAAATCTGTATTTATTTATTGTTGTTCAATTTATTTATCTATTGTTGTTCAACTGAGCCTTTCATATAATAAGACATGTCCATAAATAAGTAGCTTCATAACTCTAGGGTACTGTCCTTTAGGATTTTTTTTAAAAAAATATTCTGCTTTGTAGATCTCAATTATTATACAGGATACCGTGGGATATTTTCTTAGGTTCATTTACTCCAGTTCAGTAATCCCATTAATACAAATGTTCTCATTTCAAATATATTTAAATTCATTGTTAGCATCTAATTATAATTATCTAACACAGTTCACCTGTTCAAGAGCCAATCTCAATAAAACTCCATAATATGCACCAGTTATTATTTCCATGTTGCTAGCAATGTTCATATTTAGGCTTCTTGGAAATTGTCATCTCCGCTGTTTAGTTTTAAGAATAAAGGAATGAGAAGTTCTGTTAAAGATAGCCATTGTCCTAGAATGTTTTTTTACAACAACAAAAAAAAACCACCATTATCTTAAAAAACAAAAAAACAAAGTTAGCGTGGGATAGATGTTGAATAGGCAAAACTGATTAAAAACCTCTTGGCATATTGTTGACTCTTGCAGATCAGTTTTCACCTATATTCAAGCCTTACCAGTTACTTCAGATGTAAACCAAAATTGATCATGAATTTCTGTGAGATTAGATTTGTAAAACTCACCACCATTTAATCTACTTGGCACAGTGTATGTCCATGATGGCGAACCTGTGGCACGTGTGCCAGAAGTGGCACTCAGAGCCTTCTCTGTGGGCATGTGTGTGCCAGTTGCTCTTCACGTGTGCCGGAACACCGGAAACCCAGTCTTTGGGTTTCCGGTGGTCTGGCTCACGTGAAGACCAGTTGGCCAGTGCGTATATGTTCCAGTTTGGGCACTCAGTGCCAAAAAGGTTCGCCATCACTGGTGTATGTCATAGTGCCATGAGGACAATGCCAAGTCGGAGTTTTTCTAGGTTATTATTATCAGTAGCATTGACACTATTAGCTGGGAGTTTTTCTAAACCATTTTTAGCAGTAGCATTCTTCTTCCCCTGTTCTTCCCACTCCAACATTTTGCCGGCTTTCTTTGCAATATTTATATGGATTCTGGAATATGTACTGATATTCATGGCCGGAGATGTTCAGCATAGGAGTCAGGTATACAACAGAAAGCATCAGGGATGGGAGTCAGCCGGTTCGGACTGGTTCAAGCGAACTGGTAGTTGTGACCTGCCCCAGCGCTATGACGTCCTATTTAGCTGCATTTTTAAAGCTGCGCTCATGCATGCAACTGTGTGCATGAGCAAAGTGCATGCTCAGAAGGACACGCACTCTCATATTTTTGCTGCTGGGGTGAACCGGTTGTTAAATTATGTGAAGCCCACCTCTGGAAAGATTGATGGTCAATGGAGATGGGGAGAATACTGAACCAAAAAGCTCAGTGGACAATTGCAGATGTGAATCATAGAGATAGAGAAAGAGACGGAGGAAGGAGCCTGCAAGAAAAGAGTTATGGAAAAGAAAAACATGGAATAAGGGATCAAGTGAAAGTTATGACATCCTTCACTACCAGCATTGTTGGGAGATTGAGTGGTAGTAATGAAAGACAAGGGAGAGTTTTTCCATTGCCCAATGCAGAGAAAAAAAATGGATTTGCTTTCAGATTTCTTGGCAGGTAGCACCCCAGTACTGCTATAAACAGTATTTACTCAGTGGCTGCTGTTGATAGACTTGAAGGGTTAAGATGGGATGGATCATCCTGGAAAAGCTACCCATATACCGTAGTTGCTAAGAATTAACATTGAATCGATAGCAATCTATCAGTTAATCACTGATGTATTAATACTAGAATTTAAAGTCTTAAATAATCTTATTCATTTAATATTCTGGCAACATTACAACACATATAGCTAAATAAAGATACAATAGTGTCTTGGTTGGTTTTGACATGTCACAATTATCACTGTGAGTTCCACTGAAAATTAATAATTAACAGTAAATAATATTACTGTCCTGGTGGCACCGTGATTAGAATGCAGTATTGCAGGTAAACTAAGCCTACAGTCTGGAGTTCAATCCTGATGGGCTCAAGGTAGACTCAGCCTTCCTTGACGTCAGTAAAATAAGGACACAGATTGTTGGGGGCAATATACTGACACTGTAAACTGCTCAGAGAGGGCTGTAAAGTATTATGGAACTGTATATACTGTGTTTCCCCAAAAATAAGACCCTGTCTTATATTTTTCTGAACCCTGAAATAAGCGCTTGGCCTTATTGCCATGTGCTCAAAAGCCAGATTGGGTTTATTATCAGGAGATGTCTTGTTTTTGGGAAAACCGGGTAAGTCTAAGTCAAAGTGCTATTGTTATTACCAATAATGCATTATTGCAGTCAAGAGATTAGGAATAAAAGAAAAAACAAGCTTGGTTATAAACTAATGAAGTAGAAGTGGGTTCCACCTACCTTCGCTACCGGTTTGGAATCGGGACTGTGCGCTTGCGCGTGATCGCTTCGCTCGCACGCAGTACTTTGCACATGCGCAGAACCTTCTGCACATGTGCAGAGCATCCATGATGACATCTGGGTGGATGGGCGGAGTCTCCCGCCGCCGCCTCTACCGGTTCGCCCAAATTGGGACGAACCAGTAGAAATCCACCACTGTAATGAAGGATCTAGAGAATACTATAAAAATGCTGCATAAATTGAAGTTATCTTAATGTGACAAGAACTAACAATGCATTGGGATTTGATCATCAGGAAAGACTTGATATAACTGATAAGCAATTGGTGCACTGGTTTTCTGAATGATGACTGTTCTTGATTAGAATCCTGATCTCAAACATTCTAAACTGCATAAAATATTTGCCGACAATGTAACTTAATTTATAATGCAACCAGATTTACATGCCAGACATATTCAGATTCAGCAATTATTTATAAATATTTAAAACTGAAAAATTTAGCAAGGTTGGAACTGGAGGAGGAAGAATCATATTCAAATACTCACTTGAGCACATTTATTTTATTAAGGGCAACACCGCTTATTAAAATGATTGTTAAAGACCATACCTCAAATTTAGCCCAATCCTGCATTTAATTGAAAATGATTTGAGAGATGTCCAAGCAGAAGCAGAATTCTTCCAAAGCAGTCAAAATGCATACAATATCTGAAATGTCTCAGTTGCATTAGTAATTCAGAAATTTGAAGCCATGCAGAGATACAGATACTAGATACAGACAGAAATATTTGCCCTTTTCTTAAGCTCTTCATCTAATTGATATTCAACAGAGGGCTTGTTACAGAGTTTATTTCTCAAGATTACGAACTTTAAAAAGTGGTTCTGGTTGTGAAAGTTGGAGCTTAAAAAAGCAAGTTTGAGTTGTGATGCTGGAGAAGAGTCCTGCATATTCTTTGGACAGCAAAGGTGACCAACAAGCAAGTACTACAGCATATGACACCAGACATGTCACTAGAAGGCAAAATCATGAAACTGTGTCTCATTTACATTGGCCATCTCAAGCAGAGGAATTCACTGGAGAAAACAATTATGTTTGGAAGAGTTAGTGGTAAAAGGAAACCATCAAAGAACACAGTGGCTGGAAACCATCAAAGCTGACCACCAGCCAGAACATTGAACAACTCAAAGAAGTAGTGCAAGATCAGAAGATGTAGAAAGACATGGCCCATAGAATTGCCAAGAGTTGGACTCAACTGAATGGATAACACCAATATAAATAGGCTGATATAGCACTGGAACTTGGCTTGGAAAAATTACTGATATCCATATCATTGCCCCTTTATATTATACATTTAATATCCTAGTCCAGCGATGGCTAACCTTTTTGCCGTCGCGTGCCAAAAGCAGGGGGAGTGGGGGGGGTCACGCACGCACGTGCCCATACCCATAATTCACTTCCTTCCCGTGCCCCCCTTCACGCATGCGCATGTGACCCACTCCCCCTGCTTTTGGCACACAACAGCAAAAAGGTTACCAGTGGGCCCGGTAGGCCCGTTTTTCACTCTCCCCAGGCTCCAGAGGCTTTCTTGGAGCCTGGGGAGGGCGAAAATGGCCTTCCCCACCCACCTCCGGAGGCCGGAAACAGCCTGTTTCCTGACTTCCGGTGGGCCGGGAAGGCCCAAAAACCAGCTAGCTGGCACACGCATGCATGCTGGAGCTGAGTTAGGGCAACGCTCATGTGCCCACAGATATGGCTCTGCATGCCACCCATGCCATAGGTTCGCCATCACGGTCCTAGTCTATCTATCACATTTTCTATTTTTGTTATTCCAACAGAAGAAGAAGAAGAAAAAACTAAAAACCTTTAAGAAGCATTTTCATTTATCATTCTTACTTGAATGTCTCCTAAATTTCTGCAGATTTCTTGCCTCAAGGAATAATTATTAAATGGAAGATTGTCAAACAAATTGCAAAGAATCAACACAGGAAAGTCTGTAGAGATTCTCCGTCATCCAGGTCACGGTTGTCCCAAAGGTGCTTTTTCAGGAGGCAACTGGACATTCTTGTTTTTTCTTTGAAGACATTTCACTGACTTTTAGCTATACAATTTGGGGTGAACGCCCTTTGAATTGCATGGGGGTAGGAATGGATTTCCAGAGGGGGAAAAATGCAACTACAGGAACCAGAAGCACTACTCAGGTGACCCTGAGTATACAGATAAACCTCCAAGTGCTTCAATGACCTTCCAGAAGGATGCAAATTACTAGCTGTCTGCAAGGAATATAAATCCTTCCATTCCCCACTATCCTGTCTCAGAGC
The DNA here is from genome assembly GCA_012654045.1 of Ptyas mucosa. Taxonomy (NCBI): domain Eukaryota; kingdom Metazoa; phylum Chordata; class Lepidosauria; order Squamata; family Colubridae; genus Ptyas; species Ptyas mucosa. The sequence continues at coordinate 879,805 of WNWU01000126.1, forward strand.
TGAAGAAGCTTCTTGGATGAGAAGTGAAACATCTTCAAAGAAAAACAAACAAACAGGAAAGTCCAGTTGCCTTCCGAAACAACACAAGAAAGGGAAATCTAAATACATTACTAAATCACATATGGGCAAATTATTCTGGAGAAGGGGTTTACTTGTGAACAAATTGTCACTCTAGATTTGCTCCTTGAAATGAGAAAACTCTTTTACTTTAGCAATTGTGGTGATGGAATTGTATCTGAGCATGCAGATCCAGAAAGCCAAATAGGGGCCTCAAAACAGCCATTATTAAATCTTTGAGTAGCTGCAGCTGTAGATGTCTCACAGCTTTCAGAAAAAAACATCTAAGGAAGATATTTCAGTTGCGAGCAAAATGCCTTGTTGAATAATTTGCACAGGCTTATTATTTCCACAGCTCCAAATATCAAGACCCCATTCTGTAAGAAGCATTGGTAATATTTTCTGAAAGTCCATAAGTGGCTTCCAATCTTCCACATTCTTGTAAAAATGAATGGGAGGGCAGGAAGTCAGGCAGGCAGGCAGGCAGGCAGGCAGGCAGGCAGGCAGGCAGGCAGGCAGGCAGGCAGACAGATATGCAAGGATAATGTCAATATAGGACAGTGATGGCTAACTTTTTCCAGACCGAATGCCCAAAGCACACACGCATTCGCACAAATGCAAGTGTGCGTGCCGAAACCCCAAAATGCAATGTGTGCCTTGCCCCCGTGCATATGCATTGTCCCCCTGCACATGGATGTGCACCCCCCAATGCACATGCCGCCCTGTGCATCCATATGCAGCCCCCCCTTATGCACCCCACCCCCGCGCATGCATGGCAGAGACCCGACAACTAGCTGGCTGGCAGGAGGTGTGTGTGTGCATGCACGATAGAGCTGAACTGGGGTGACGGCTCATGTGCCCACAGAGAAGACACTGCGTGCCATCTGTGACACGCGTGCCATAGGTTCGCCATCGTGCGTATAGGAGATGACTAGGCTGAGCCTGAAGGGAGGGGTCAAATCCATCATCAATCATGAGTCCCTGGGATCTAAGTCCATCTCACCACCTTGAATGCCTTCTTAATTTCCTTGAGCATTAGTAGCTCAGATTCTGTAAATAGCTCAAACTTGCAATAAATCTTTATACTCATTTGAACTACCTGAATCTCCTGATTTTCCTGGTGTTTGACAGTCTTGCACTAAGTGAATCTAAAGACGCTTATTGGTTGTGCCTAAGAATAGTCCTGGGAGTGAAGCAGGAGTGAGGAATGCATTTTTTTTTGTTGAACTTAATAACTACATTAAAAATCCATCCAGAAGCAATTTCTCTTTGTTTCTTCATTCATGAAGAATTCACATATTTGAGGCGTTCTGTCATTAGTTTCTCTTTTCAACTCTTCTGGAACAATTATGGGAAATTGCAAAATGCAGTTTTTCAGTTGAATTTCAGATACTTCCAAAATAGACATTTTGCCATTTTAGGTTCTTCTTACAGCTGGAGTTTTGCATGTTCCTTAAAAAAAGGCATTTCAAAAATTTACACAAATCTGAACTGGCAAGCAGAGATTTGAAAAGATGTTCTATTTTCCATTTTCAAAACTGTCCTCCAAGGATTTAATCTAAAAGTCAATAAATGAACTCATATATAATTAGTGACGAACTATAGTCTGATCTCTCAACCGTAGTTCAGTTCCATGTTCTCAGCAATAGAAAAATGTTTATTTATTTCTCTGTGGACAAAATATGAAACACTTTACTGAGTAGTCTGAAAGGTTCTTCTCTCACTCTCCAACACACCAGTGGGCTGAGAGAAAAAGAATGTTTAATTGCCCATGGGTTCAGTTACATTGTAATGCTTAATATTATATTTGGCATATTTTAATTCGTCCAAAAAAATAAATAAAATAAGCCAAGTTCTTGCTGGAAATAAAGTTTTGATATAGTTTGTGGTGATGGAATTGATGATTCTTAAATCATTCCTTTTTTAAAGTATTTTTTTAACTATAAGTGCTTTTTGAACAATGAAATAGCAAAGAGCTTATTGTGTACTGTATCAAATTTTAATCACACAACAAAAGAGATGAAATGGTTTCATTTCCCCCGTTTATGCCACCATTTCATTAGAGCTCTCATTTTCTAAACCAGGAGGCCAATACAATTTTGAAGAACTGGATAAAAACACTCCAAGGGGAAAAAAAAGATCATTGGAAGAAAAAAAATTGTTTGATGAAAGACAAATATATAAAATATCTGGATAAGAGTTACATCATTTCCATTTTATCTAACTCAAACTAGTATATTCTGGCTACCAATAGTTCATCTGAAATTAGGTTTTTGATCTTCCTGCTAAGAGATCTCAAAATGGAGGAGAACAAGTACTGTATGTGCCAAGTAATGTAGGCTTGAGGGATTCTTGCAAGAGCAAGAGATGTCCAGCATTTTCCATCTTGGGCGAATACTTCAACATCTTTTCATGTGATGTTTAGAGTCTTTAAATCTTCCAGGACCAGTCTTCACCATGTACTTTGAGGGCATCCTTTTGGTTCTTTGGCATCAGAAGGGGTCCATCTCATTGCCATCTTGGGGATTTGATTGTTCTCCATCCGGAGAATATAACCTGAAGTTGGATTGTTCTGCATGAGAAAATGTTGTGTAATTTGTATGAGAAACTCTTTTGGAGCAAAATGTCTATGGAGATTCTCAGTCATCCAGGTCATGGTTTCCCCAAAGGTGCTTTTTCAAAAGGCATTGATGAGTATTTTAAAAACAACTTTTAACATTCTAGTATTCATTTTGAAGAGAAATAAAGTGCATAAAAGCAATATTTCAGAACCATCTTACCCAGATACTAAGGGTACATAATCCAAAGGTGCTTTTTCAAAAGGCAACTGGATTTTCTTTGTTTTTTCTTGAAGATATTTTGCTTCTCATCCAAGAAACTTCTTTGGTTCTAACCGAATGGCGGAGAATGATAAAAATTTGCATTTCTTGCAATTATCTCTTTTGGAGCACTTCTTCATTTGTAATATAATCAAAATAGCAAATCTTTAAGATTCAACGGAGGCATCCTTGTTGGAAGATGTCAAGTTTCTTGTTAATATTTGCTGACGCCTTCCGAGTCTTGCTGGCATAGATGATGTCAGAATCACTATGGAGGTGAGCAAATGGAATGTAATTTTCAGTGATATAGATGATAAGGACCAGATTTTATTCCCCCTCTAAAACAGCATTCCCCACCATTGCAGACCAGTGGGGGGAGGACCGGTGGAGGGAGGAGAGAGAAATAGTTATGCGTGAATAGTGGGCAAGCAAGTGCATACATGCACAACTCCATTTGTGCGAACGGTAGGCACATTACCCACCATTTGCACAAATGGAGCTGCACATGCATGTGTGCACTTGCCCACAGCTTGCACAAGTCGAGTTGCACACACACGTGCACTCAACCACCACTTCCACAACCCAGTTTCAAATGGACCAAGCCCCAGTAGTGGGCCACAGCCTGGGAGTTGGAGCTGTGATGGGATTCAAATAATTTAACAACCGGTTCTCTGCCCTAATGACTGGCTGGGTAGGCATGGCTGGGTGATCATGGCTGGGTAATCATGAGTTGGCATGGCCAACTCAACGTCACTCACGTCGAGGGGTGCCTCGCCTCAACGGGCCTCTCCTCACCACACCCGACCGTGCCTCACCCCTCCTCTCCCCTCCCAGCCACTCCTTGTCACGCCTGGCCTCGCCTCTCCTTGACTTATGACCACAATTGATGCCAAAATTTATGTTGCTAAGTGAGAAATTTATTAAGTGAATTTTGCTCCATTTCACAACTTTTCTTGCTTAAATTTGTTAATTGAATCACTGCAGTTGTTAAGTTAGTAACATGGCTGTTAAGTGAATCTGGCTCCCCAAATGACTTTACTTGTCAGAAGGTTGACAGGATTAACCCCTTAAGGTGGGGAAAAACAAAAGGCTGTTGGAAGGAGATTTCTTCTAACAGCCGGTTTGCCGAACTGCTCAGAAAGTTAACAACCGGTTCTCCTGAACCGGTGTGAACCAGCTGAATTCCACCATTGGGTTGGGGACCCCTCCTCTAAAAGAAAGCTGCTACTTTACCAGTGCAGCACTTGATGTCCATCTGTGCATCTCCATTTCAAGTGATTATACTACCCAAATAAGTAAACCTTTCTACTTCCTCAATTTGCTGTGATCTGAATGTGATTCCTTGCACTGGAGCTCACATAAGCCCATATCAGAACTATTTGCAGATGCCTTCCCATTTGTTTTTGTTTTGTTTTGTTGAGTTTTTTTTAGCTGTTCATTGTACTTTTGCTATTCTTTTTTTATATCAGTCAGAACACTCTCCTTGCAGAATGGACTAGAAATAGTTAATCCAAGCATTCTGATTAATAGTATTTATTACAAGAAAAGGGAAAGTTATAGAATTCCAGTGAGTGTTTTACTTTTAAATGAGTCACCTATACATTTTTTATTTCTATTTTATCTTTGCAAAGGATTAGTCATCTCTTCTTTTGCGATGACGTGGTAGTTTGTATCTGCACGTTGTTTTGATAACTGGCTTTACTTTTATCATTGTAACAAATAGTTCACACATTACTTTAGCCTCCTATTTGTGTATGTGTGTATGTCTATACACACACGTACACATATATATCCAGGCATACAAGTAGAATTACATATGCATACATACATATTAAATGCCATAAACTGTATAAACTTTTACATCCACTTGAAAAATGCTGCACTTTGCATAAGAGAAACCAATCTGTTCAGTGAAAAAACAAGAAAGCAAAGAGGAGTTTGTAAGCCTCAACTTACAACAGTTCATTTAGTGACCATTTAAAATTACAACAGCAATTGACCATTTTTCACACTTACGACCATTGCAGCACCTTCATGGTCACATGATCAAAATTCAGATGCTCTGCAACTGGTTCATATTTATGACAGTTGTAATGGCCTAGTATCATGTGAACTATCACCTTCTGTGACATTCTGACAAGCAAAGTCAATGGGGAAACGTGATTCACTTAACAACTGTGTTACTAACTTAACAATTACAGTGATTCGCTGAACAACTGTGGCAAGAAAGGTTGTAAAATAGGGCAAAACTTACTTAACAAATGTCTCACTTATCAACAGAAATTTTAAGCTCAGTTCTGGTCGTAACTCAAGGACTACCTGTACTAAATTCAGTGTTTTAAGTAAGAGAATACAAATATGCTAGACCATGTCATCCATTTTGAATTTTAAGTATTTGTTTATAAGATGTGAAACCAAGCTTTTCAGTAGTAATATCAGTAAATCTTCACATAAACCATCTTGACTCCTGAACTCTAAGTGGATTAGAAATCTTAACAAATAAATAAACAATACACAACTTTAACAAATTTTCTTACTATATCCTCTTGACCAGGGGTGTCAAACTCAAGGCCCGTGGGCCAGATCTGGCCCGCGGGGTGCTTAGAACTGGCCCACCGGGTGCTTAGATCTGGCCTATGGGGCCAACCTGGAAACAGTGGACCAGCCTGCGGTGCCTCTGTCAGTGAAAATGGAGCCCAGGTGGGCCACACACAGCCTTCCCAAGCTCCGTTTTTGCTGGTAGAGGGCTGCTGGAGGCCATCATGGCCAAAAATGGATCCTAGGTGGACTGCAAGTGGCCTTCCCAAGCTCCATTTTTTTTCTGGCAGAGGGCTACAGGAGGCCATGGCAGCTGAAAATGGAGCCTTGACGAGTGATGTTGAGCTGGCCACGCCCATCCTGCCCCCCCTGGGCCCCCAGGTCAAACACAACCCTGATGCGACCCTCAATGAAATCGACTTTGACACTCCTGATCTTTACTCTTTGGTAGTAAAGTTATCTGGGAATGATTGTAGAGTAATCATATAATAATATAAAGTGGTGTCCCCTTGTTCCTTGTGGATTGCAACAAGACCCAGCCCTAGGGCTTCTTAACATTTGTTTCCTTCCTTTTAAAAGCCTTCTTGTTGTGGAGGGGTAAATCAATACCGTAAAACTTATCTCTATTAAGATCTACTATAACAAATGAGCATCGAAACTTGAGGGAATGGCAGAAAGGGGTTAATACTTTTATTTGGGATGGGAAAAAACCAAGAATAAAATTGAAAATTATACAGGATATACAGGAGAGAGGAGGTCTTAAAATGCCTAATTTAAGATTGTACTATGAAGCAGTTGTTTTATCACAAATTAGTGATTGGTTTAATTTAACTGAAGAGAGAATGTTAAATATAGAAGGTTATGATTTGTTATATGGATGGCATGCTTATTTGTTATATGAAAAAAAAGTGGATAAGGTATTTAAAGGTCACATACTTAGAAATGCTTTGTTGAGGGTTTGGAAAAAGTATCAGTATAAATTAAACTATAAAATACCTATATGGGCAAATCCCAGACATGCAATAGAAAACATAAGTATAGAACAAAAACAGGAGGTGATTACCTATAAAGAGCTCCTTTTTATGGAAAGGGGTAAATTGCAATTGAAATCTTTAAATGAATTGAAAGAAGAAGGGATAATTTATACTTGGTTTCAGTATGGTCAGCTCCAAGCCAGATGGAGGGAAGATAAAAAAATCGGTGTTATGCAAAATGAGGAAAATTTGGTAAAACAGATTAGAGATCAAAGCCAAATGCATATTAAAAGGTTGTATAACGCATTATTGGAAATAGATTCGGAAACAGAATTGGTTAAGGATTGTATGATAAAATAGGCACAAAACTTTCAGGAACCAGTGATGATAGAAACTTGGGAAAAGATCTGGGTTAGAAATGTTAAATTGACACAAGCGCGAAATTTAAGAGAAAATTTCTACAAAATGTTTTATAGATGGCATTTAGATCCTAAGAAATTATCATGTATGTACCCAAATTTGCAAGCTAAATGTTGGAGATGTGATTGTGAGGATGCATCTTATTATCATATATGGTGGACTTGTAAGAAAATCAAAGCATTTTGGATAAAAATTTGGTGGGTGATGCAGAATATTTTGAAAAAAAGGTTGAAATTTACTCCGCAATTGTTTTTATTGGGTATAACATTGGATTGTACATCAGCAGAGACTAAATTGATCCTAAATCTAATATCGGCAGCTAGGCTGCTGGTTGCACAATATTGGAAGAAGGACTCTTTGCCTACTATTGAAGAGTGGATACTGAAAGTAGCGAACTTAGCAGAAATGGCGAAAATTTCAGCGTATTTGAAGGACTATTCACACGAAAGATACATATCGGAATGGAGAAGATGGATTGATTATATTCAAAATAAGTATCAGACAAGAAAATACCAAATAGCCTATGAATGAATGTTACACTTTAGATGTATTATGTTATCCATAGCGGAATTAAGGTTTTAAGGGGGGATTTGTTAGTTTAAGGATAGTTAGTTTAATTTAGCTTATGATTGTTAATTGAAATACCCTGTATTTTGCTCTGGGAAGTCTGGGGGGGAGGGAGGGAAGGGGTGTTGGGGAGGTGGGGGGAGGGAAAAAGGGTGGGGGAAGTATTGGGGGGGCAAATGTTTTTTGTGTAAAACTTTTCAATAAAAAACAAACAAATGAGCATCAAGAGCAGTTCACAATAAACTGATTTTATTTACATAAAATTAAATATCCTGTCATATATATATGTGTGTGTGTGTGTGTGTGTGTGTGTGTGTGTATTTTCTGAGGTTTTCGCGGGTATTTGTATGTAGGTCTTCGGTTATTCGGGTTTTCTCCCGCGTAAAATTGGAAGTGTCTTGGCAACATTTCGACGAAGTCTCATTCGTCATCTTCAGGCTGGTGTTCTCGGCTTCGTGCTTCCAG
>WNWU01000126.1:887654-899765 GCA_012654045.1 Ptyas mucosa
CAGCTGCGATCACACATTGCTCCTGGAAGCACGAAGCCGAGAACACCAGCCTGAAGATGACGAATGAGACTTCGTCGAAACATTGCCAAGACACTTCCAATTTTACGCGGGAGAAAACCCAAATAACCAAAGACCTACACACACACACACACACACACACACACACACACACACATATATGTAATTGGTCTATGCGATGGAAGTTCGGGCTATTCTTCCTCAGAAGAAAGAGTCTTGTAAGACATAAGATCTGCCTCTGATCCCTAATCAGAACTCTCCGAACTGCCTTCCCAACTGCCAATGGTTTTCTGTCAATAATCTCCTTTTATACTGTCACAGTAACAGTTAGGGGAGGGAATATAAAAGCCCGGGAAATTCAAACCCATTAGCTGCTTTCTGATTGGCTTATTTACTTGTCCATGTCAAAGGCCATTAATAGGCACAGCAACTGAGAAATAACTTTTCTCTCACACTTCTTTAATCTGAAAGGTTTTTTTCCCCTAGCATTTTGTACGACCATATGGTTGATATATATACACAAAAGCCCAACTATAATGGAATGGGATGAATAGGAGTCATCTGGCACTGAAATACTGCCAGCTCTATAGTATTTATTTATTTATTTATTTATTTATTTTCTTTTTAATTCCCCCCCCCCCTTTAAAGTATAAAAGCTCTTTTTTTCTTGTCCATGGAATAACACAGAATCAAAGCCACCTGAAGATACTCTCAAGCAGACTAAAATCCTATCCATTCTGTTTATTATTTTGCCTCACATTTGTCCAAGAAGCTGCTCTTAGAAATACTTCAAAAATACTTCACCTCCTCCACAGAGGAGATTTCTTTAGCCACATCTAGTAGTGTCTCTCCTCTTTACAAGAAGGGTCAGGCGCAACTGAGAGGCAGCTGGTATGTGGCTGCAGAAAGAATGGGTTGCTTCAAGCTTCAGTGAAATCGGATTCTCCATTCTTCCCTCTCCAAGGAAGTTTCACCAATGGAGCAGTGACTTTCATTCCAAAATGTAACAGAGAAAAAGAAAAGATCATCATCCCAAACACGTCTATCCAGAAACCAGATTAAATACAGCAATCTGTATTTAATCGAAGTCATCCATGCCATTCAGTTCATTTATTGCCATTCTCCTGGAAGATGAAGCATCTCTGGCTAAATGTTTAGTTGTATATTACTCCTTGGCTTGATGGGCTGTCAGGAGGACAACCTTATTCATCCTAAATTCTACAATGTGTGATTTAAGAAATGGCCTAGTCTGTTATTAGATTTCATTATTGCCCAGCATGTGCTATCTGTAGCTTTCAAGATTGTGGCTGAATTGTATAATTAAAGTCAAACAAATTATTTTGTCCCTTGACTTTTGTTAAATTATTACCTTTCCTTGTCTGCTTCTTTGCGCAACGCCATCATACTCATGCAGTTTTATCTGAGGCACTTGGAAATGGGTATATTTAGGCCTTTTGCCAAACTTTCAAATGAGCTGTTAAAAAACAAGCTGTAGGTGAAATTACCTACTGGTTATTTTTGAACAGGTCGATTAAATGCCATTTACACAATAAGCAAAATTTTTAAAAATACATTAAATCTTGCAATTAATGTTGCATTTAAGAACACATTTTGAACATGTTCTTTTTTTCCCTCAGAAGAGAGATGTTCAGACATATTCTTTGACAGGTTGTCTCAGAGAAAAAGAACAGACATTAATCTGATCGATACAGAGAAAGCTTGTGAGGATCGCAGTCAATGGAAAGGAATTCATACGGAGCTAGAAATTAACAGTCACTTTGAGGAGAAGGAAGACAGAGAAGAACAAAAAACGATAAATTCAGGAAAAAAAAGGACAATGGAAGTAACATGTGGTTGGGACCAGAGAATATGTTTTTATTCCAGAAGATATATCAGACTTGAAAGGCACATTGTCTAGTTTGATGAAAAGAAGGACTAGGGGTGACATGATAGTAGTGTTCCAATATCTCAGGGGCTGCCACAAAGAAGAGGGAGTCAAGCTATTCTCCAAAGCACCTGAGGGCAGGACAAGAAGCAATGGGTGGAAACTAATCAAGAAGAGAAGCAACTTCGAACTAAAGAGAAAATTCCTGACTGTTAGAACAATTAATCAGTGGAACCACTTGCCTCCAGAAGTTGTGAATGCTCCAACACTGGAAGTTTTTAAGAAGAGGTTGGATAACCATTTGTCTGAAGTGGTGTAGAGTTTCCTGCCTAAGCAGGGGGTTGGACTAGAAGACCTCCAAGGTCCCTTCCAATTCTCTTATTCTATTCTATACATTTCACTCAGTCCCCAAATTCAGACTCAACATAAAACTAAACCTTCACAAATCTTTGCAATTTCTTATTAATTAGGCTCCATAGTAGGGTGACACTTGCCCTTAGAAGTGAGGGACCACATTGCACCATGAAGCACTTTCAAAGGTTCATGAACTCCTGAAGCTTTTCGCAGCCCTAGTATATTCATGTAGTTCACATTTCCTAGACCAGTGGTTCTCAACCTTTTCTTCACCACGAATCTCCCTTTAAATACCTTTTGGGGCCATGGACCATGACCATGGGCCCCCATGACTTAATTCAAGATTTAAATCATAAAATTTTTTGAAGCCTTCCCTGTGATGATGACATTGAGGTCCCTCAGGGATCCATCCACTAGAGCTTGAGAATCACTGTCCCAGACTATTATGTAGAACTCATTTATTCTTCGGAGTTTGCAATTCCATTCTTGGATCAACAGCTGTCCAAAAATACATCTATTATGGAAAAAAATGCACCATTCAACGTGTGCATTAAGGAAATCAGAGGCAAGCTGTTCCTTCCGGTAGCTTTGGATGGCTGTTCCCTTAGCTTGGTCATACCAGCTTAGCCTCATGAAAATTGGCCGAAAGCATTTGGAGAGCACCAGGTTGCTTATCTCAAATTGGAGAGGGGGGCGGGGAGGGGAGAAGCATAGTAGGGAAAAATTCATAAGATAATATACACTTTCTCTTTATTCTATTGTTTCTAACCCTAATCCTAATTCTACAGAGTTTCATGAATTTATGACTGAATCCATGCCAAACTGAAATGGACCAGTTAGAAATTGATCTATGTCTCCTAATTCTAACAACCTATATTGAGTATGAGCTCCTGTTGGAAAAATGCATGAGTTACTGATTTCCTTCTTTATTCAACACTTTTTCAAAGCTTTAGTCTCTCTCCAAAGACTTAGTTAAAGAGCACGATTAAGGTGTAATAGTACTTTTTTTCTCTCTGATATACCTTTGCTTTTTCCTCATTTTACTGGGCAGACTTTCATGCATGGCGCGATAAACTTAACTGAATTTTCACACTACATTAAATTCTAGTGTAGCAACCCATGGCTTTTGTGGTGGCAAACTACTATTATTTAATCTCAATCAGGATGATCTTGTCTGAGGTGAGACTCCACTTGATTTCCTGAAGCTGATAAGTTTCTTGTTAGTTACAGCACTTCACTCTTGTATTTCATTCTTGTGCAGTTCAATGAGGCTGAGACTGACACTTTATTCAGCACTTGAATATCCAACTCAGACAAATTGCTTTGTGGCTTTTGTTCTCTTTCCATGAGTCATCCATCTGATCCTTCACTTGGGGGTGGGGGTGGGGAGGAAATGGCTTTACATCATTATTTGAACCTAGCAAATTTCCTTCATATGGTAGCATACATCTATTATGCAGGCCATTCTACCTTCCTACGACTTTTTTATATTATTTATTGGCATAAAATATGCTCGCACTTTCACTGTCCATTAAAAATCCTATGAACTAGTTCATTTTGAATTAAGATTTGCTACATTCATGGGGAGTGAATTTTACGTGCAGGATTTCTTTAAGTACAGCCCATGATAAAGATGCCTTTGTGCCTGCCTCCAATATATCTTCAGACTTCAAAGCGTAATTCCTGAATTCCAATATTTTAAACAAGAAGGGTACCAGAAATTGGGGGGGGGGGGATATATTCTGTCAAATGCATTTATGGTTGTCCAGGAGTCACAGTTTCTGATAAGGTAGAATTCTTAATCACATGGAATTTTTGGGTTACCATATGAAAGAAGAGCTTAGAAAGAGATGTTCTACAGGAATTTATGTATCTGAATTAAGTAGCTTTCAACAGCCTAGTGAAATCTAACTAGCAATTTGACAGAATAATAGAAATCAAGGGTAAATAAACTAGGGCCGTGATGGCGAACCTATGGCACGTGTGCCACCTGTGGCACGCATAGCCATATCAGTGGGCACACCAGCTCAGCTCTGACGCACATGTGAGCACTGGCCAGCTGATTTTCGGGCCTTCTGGGCCCACTAGAAGTAGGGAAACAGGCTGTTTCCTGCCTCCGGAGGCCCTGGAAGGGGTGGGGAAGGCCCGTTTTTCTTTCTCACCTGACTCCAGATCCTCTCTATGCATCTGGGGAGGGCGAAAACTGCCTTTCCCACTCCCTCAGAGGCCCTCCAAAGGCCTGAAACAGCCCATTTCCCAACTCCCACTGGGACAGAAAGTGACTTTTTTGCTGTCCCCAGCCTCCAGGGACTCCTAGAGAGGCTTCTGAGGGCGCATAAAATTATGGGTGTGGACAGGTGTGCGCATGAACCTTCCCCTCCCGCCCTCTCCTGGCACACAATGGCAAAAAAGTTAGCCATCACCGAACTAGGCTCTTCCAGTTATTTTGGGCTACAATTCATTGTAGTGATCCAGAGGGCTCCATGGAGATGTTGATAACTGGAGAGGATGTGTATGGGACTCTGTGGCCTGTGGAGAGGCCAGTATGAAGTTGGGGAAGGAAATATTTCTGGGCAAGTCCAGGGCAGACTGGAATATTACCATAGTCTCAGGTATGGGAGATATGGTGGAAGGCATACAGTGTCAGAAGTCAGAATTGAGTTGGAACAGACCTTGGAGGTCTTCTAGTTTAATCTCCTGTTTAAACAGGAGACCCTACACCATTTCAGACAAGTGTCTGTCCAGTCTCTTCTTAAAAAACCTCCAGTGATGATGCACCCACAACTTCTGAAGGCAAGCAGGCCCCTCAGAAGTTCACAGTCACGATGACAACCATGGATCTGGTCTGATCTACCAACAAAGGCTTGATACATGGCATCATATGCCTGATGATTGGTTGGGGCAATGACAAAGTGATATGGAGTTGAGGAAAATTGCCATTACTCTCCTGTCATAGTAAGATTATTTTCTGGTTGCCCTGGAGATCTGTGGTGTTGCTCCTTTTGCAAGGAGGGCTGGATGTCTTCCATCGTCCTGCCCCAGATGCTTGATGAACTCTCTTCATTTTCAAAAGGAACTTCAGGCTGTTCCTGAAGTTTGTGCAAGTATTTATTGAGATCTGTGATGGTGCTGATTGTGTAGATAGGAGGCAAGGTACGTATCCTAAGATTAGAATTTGGTTCCCATGTTAATAACATTGTTTCATTGTTTCTTCAAATACTTCAAAAAATATTTGTATACATTGTATAATCTACTATGCAGTTTATGAATACATTTCCATATAAATGTAGCTAGATTAGGATGGAAATATCTTCAGATTTGTTTATAATATTACTCTCCCTCCTTCCCCCCCTCTCTTTTCAGCTTTGTTTCATTCCATTTCTCATCAATTGAACATATTCCACTCCTTCTTAAAATATTTTTAAATACTGTTTTCTTTTTGTTACCTTCTTTTCCACCTTTACTAGCTGAGTCCTCTTCATTGCGTGAGTCAGAAATAGGGTGCTTGCTGTTAGACTATTGTGTATAACAAAGACTGTTTCTTTATACCATTGCTATATATTGAATAGTGGTATCGCACACAATTCACAGTTTTCTCTTCTTTAAATTGCCTGAGCAGCACATAACATGTCACTCCAGAGGTAGCTAACCATGCCAAAAAAATGATACAGAAATCCCAGCAGTCCAAAAACCAAAATTAAAGATTGATAGATTCTGCTAATTAATAACAGCTTGTTTTAAAACATTTTTTATTATTTAAAAAAAAATTGAATAGGGCATCTCGGCATAATTTTTGTAATGAGTCTTTTCTGAGCAATTTGGATATTCATGTGCTGTTTTTCCCCCCTGAAAAGGAAAAATACTGCTTCACAAGTGGCTGACCTCCAGCAGAATTTAGGAATAATATCATTTCCATGCTTGCAAAAGAACAGAAGCCCAGCTCAGTCAGGCCAAAACACATCCTAGACTAACCTTTTTGTTTCTCACAGTTGCCAACCAGATGTCCCTGGAATTGTCACAAATGGAAGTAGAGCAGGGGTGGGTTCTAAATTTTTTTACTACCGGTTCTGTGGCCGTAGCTTATTTTGTGGGCGTGGTTTGATGGTCATGTGACAAGCAATTCTTTAGGTTTTAGCAGAGGTACTGGTCTACCAGGCTTTTAACTGCTTGTAGAGCTGTACCGGTCTACCCATTTGTTTTTGGAGCGTCCTGGTCTACCCATTTGTTTTTCAAGCACACTGGTCTACCACCACACTGCCTTTTAACACTGATCAGCTGTAGGGCAGCTCTTTGAAGCCCCACCGCAAGAGTTTAAACAGTTTTTTTTCCTTCCAGCCGATCAGCTGGGACTCGGGAGGCAGCAAAAAATTGGGGGCGGGGCCAAATAAAAGGTAAAAATAATGTGGGGGGGAGGGCCCAGCTCCCGAACAAAGAGAACCAGTTCAGTGACATCATATCATCATCCCTACCGACTCGCCTGAACCGGGCCAAACCGGGAGGAACCCACCACTGAAGTAGAGACATTATCCTCCCCTCACTGCTACTCCCCTGTAATTGAAATTTGAAGACATGCTATTCAGTCCTTCCTACTTCCTTAATATCAGAACTCTTGTGTCTGATGTTCTGTTAGACAGATCTCCTGATTCTAAGTTTTCATCTGGACATATTGCAGGAGGACATATTATAATTGGACATGGGTTTTGTTCTTGGACCTAATCAGGAAATGGAAGTAGTTAGGTTCCCCCCCCCACCTCCCAACTTCATTGTCTGATTGAGTCATCCCCTCTTTGGAAAGCTTTTAATAGCCTCCAACTTCTTTTGATTTTCAGAATCAGTAGCAGAATCCTCATTACATTAGTAGAAAATAGATGCAGCTCAAGGTTGAATTCTGGAGTCCTTGGTGCTCTCTGAGCTTGGTTATTTGCTTGCAGATATTTCATTACCTGACTAGATAATATCATCAGTGCATGTGAGTGTGGGGTTTGGTCCTATTGTATTCAATAACTTCACTACCCATATTGGTGGTGTGTTTCTTTCCCCTTAGTAGTTCCTTATTGTACAATACTAATAATAATAACACTAACATTAGGTATGCTATTTCAAAGGTGCTTTTTCATATATATATATATATATATATATATATATATATATATATATATATATATATTTCTTTGCAGTAATCTGGTCATCAGCACTCTGGAGTGGTGCGGTGGCCTAGAGATGGAGCTCTCGCCTCACAATCAAGAGGCTGTGAATCTGATTCTAGTTAGAGGCAGATATTTCTGTCTCTGGGCACAATGAGAATATATCTGCTGAACAAAACTCTGCTTTGGCGACAGGAAGGGCATCTGGCCATTAAACCCTCTGCTAGCTCCATTCAGTTGCCCAGACTCCACCTTGCAAGGGATTATGGGATTGTTAAAAGATGATGATGATGATCTGGTCATCATCACTGTTTCTGAGAGCCATTGAGGCTATTTGGGGATTTATCTGTGCCCTCAGGATCACCTGAATCAGAGTGCAAATGGGTGTGAATTGTCAAAAGTAACACACACACACACACACACACACACACACACACACACCATCATCCAGCCAGAACTGATGAAGTTTCTTGGATGAGAAGCGAAACATCGTCTTCTCACACAAGGGGGAAAAAACGTAGTCCAGTTGCCATTTGAAAAACCATTTTTGAGACAACTATGACCTGATGACTGAGAACCTCCATAGACACTAATCATGCTACTAATATTACAGACTATTACAATCACACATCATTATCATAGCACTAAACCAACTAAAGCCCTCCAAAACATCTTAAGTAACCAAAAGACCCAGTTGTTTAAGAAGAAAAACCAGGAGTCATCTATGAGCTCAATTATCATCATAGCAATAGCAATAGTACTTAGACTTATATACCACTTTACGGCACTTTACAGCCCTCTCTAAGTGGTTTACAGAGACAGCATATTGCCCCCAACAATCTGGGTCCTCATTTTACCCACCTTGGAAGGTTGGAAGGCTGAGTCATCCTTGAGCCCGGTGAAATTTGAACTGCCAAATTTCAGTCAGCCGGCAGTCAGCAGATGTAATCTGCAGTACTGCACTCTAACCACTGCGCCACTGAGGCTCATATACTCTGGAATCAGAGTTATAACCAATAACCGTGGTAGAGGATTACCTGTATTTTTATTGTTAGGAACTGAACCTGCAATGTTTGTGTGTTTTTAAATATACTGTTATATTTGGGGGATTCTATTACATATTCCATGCGATTTTCATTTGCTTAAGGGTAGACTCAATCATGGCAAGTCTTCAAACAAACAGCCTGGGGCAGATTTAATCTCCAAAGGTTCCAGATGTTAACTAGGATTCTGAAATCACAAACATGTGTCAGAGTTAAAAGTTAAAGATGTGTGTTGATAATGAAAACTTTATCTTTGATGTGTAGGAAATGAAGAAATATTGTCTTGAATTATGGATTGGGAAAGTTGTCTGCTGATGTCTGCAGTGCCGCTAAGTGAACAAACAGCTATGTTGAATCTAACATCTCTCAATAAACCATGATTTGGTGTTTTCAAATTCTAGTGAAGAAGGAAAGGTCAACAGAACTGACCATGACAATATTTCTTGTACATATGAAACCTGAGAGTTCTCCCTCTGATATACTAAGGAAAGACTGTCCACAGGTTTGTGTGTTTGAAGGTATGACTATGGGTGTGTGTGTGTGTGTGTGTGTATCTGCTACATGTTAAATATTTTCAATTTAATGGAAAACAAAAGAGTTGACTAAGGACATTTTAGTGAGATTCTCCAAGGAACATAGCGTGAAAATCTCATGGGACAGAGTTTGCGTGTGCTCATATCTATTACAATGTTCTTTCCTACAACTTCTCTATCTACACCATGGTTAAATTACAAAAGGGAATAACAGAAGAAAACACTTTCAATGGATTTCTTTAGCTTTGAAAGTTAGATGGGCAGTCATGGAATCTACACCATGATGAAGAGATTCACAGCTACAAAATGATGGTACCCACAGTGTTCTTTTTTTTTTTCATAGGTAACAACATCAAAAGAAATTTGAATGGAGTCTAAAAAATGAAAAGCAGTACCTGCTTTCTCAAGATAAGACAACATTTAAGAAATTTGAAGATGTTGCAGTGCAGTATCACATTTACCCTGGCTGAAAAGTATTGGAAGGAAGGGAGGGAGGGAGGGAGGGAGGGAGAGAGGGAGGGAGGGAGTTAATCTCTTGTAAATAAACACACATACAAACAAGCAAATAAAAACTCTCATAATTCCACATTGCCTCCTGAGTGCGTCATACGTGACAAGAGTGGGATGATGGAGATGGTGTGAACTGTTATAAGAATAGTCTATGGATATTCTCAGTCATCCAGGTCATGGTTGTCCCAAATATGCTTTTTTTTCCAAGAGGCAACTGAGCTTTCTTGTTTTTCTTTGAAGACATTTCACTTCTCATCCAAGAAGCTTCTTCATCTCTGTATGGATGGTAGGAAATGGAAGAATTTATACTCCTTGCAGACAGCTGGTCATTTGCATTCTTTTAGAGAGTTGTTTCCCCAATATAAACTGAATGTCAAATGGTTCCTGTAATCTGCAACTTTTCTGGAAATACGTTCATAAGCCAGCATCATTTGAAGGGTGTTGTAAGAGTGATAGGCAATTTATGGAGGTTGGAACAGAATTTAGCATGTGTATGATTCAGTGAGAAGGGTTGGCATCTCCTGTCAGATATTCCCTCTTTCTTCAAATAGTTCCCCACTTGTAATCTTTGCCTCTAAGGTTTATCAGAGTTTCTTTCACTCTCTTCCTGTTTCAGATTAAAGACAATGTGGGACAAAAGCTTCAACTTTGGAGGTCATAGGAGTAAAAGCACAATATTCCTCATTATTCATTTTTTCAGACCATGGTGTGAGTATCTGTATGTATATGATAAGGACTCAGGCCAACCAGTGCAGCTTTAGTTTACTTTAGTTCATTTCAATTGTGCAAGTTTCATTTATTTTGTGTATCGAAACAGTATTGGATGCAGATTAAAATATTCTCCCTTCAGTTTGTAATCTTTTTTTTTAAAAAAAAAACCCAACAACACTAGGCCACCATCTAGTATTCACGTGGACATTTTTAAAAGCAAGCAAACAAATATTCTCTGATTTTGATGCACAATATTGCACAATTCATTTGACTGTAACTTATTGTAAAATCTCAAGTTTTATGCACGTTTAATTAAAACAATATGCTTTGAACTGAGGAATGAGAATCTTCTTTTATAAATAATCAGTCATTGTCAGATTGTGTTTGGACTTGTTGGTCATTGATAAAATTAGACATTAATTCAATGCTGCAAAAGATTTGCAAATCCTTTTGGTTTCCTCAGCCACCACAGAAATTCCCATATGTACAACGCATAGAGGGAAGCTGATACTAGATGACCTGCTAGTGTTTTTCTCTAGTTTTGTCGTTCCCCATTTTTAAAAACACATCAGTTTTTTGAAGCTTTAGACATTAATATGCGTGTACCTCTTTCCTCAAAGTCCTACAAATCTTCATTTAAGCTGAAAGTTTTGTCTAAGCAAAAAAAAAAATCCTTCCTTTTAGGGAAGGTATGTTATTTTCAATGAAGGTATGTTATTTTCAATGATTAACTTTGCATTAAAGTAACGGTTCTTCAGGTCTAGATTTTGCTTTGATTATCTATGATTACTTATGATGATCTTTGATTACCTGCTTTCATTATCTATGAAGGGAAAAGGACAGATGGACTGTGACTCGGCTAATTTCTTTTAATTGTTTTTAATGCATTGACTATGAAATTCTTCTGAGGAATTCGTGCAGCTTGGAGATTTAAAGTCTTTAAAATTATTTAACACACACAGACGCACCCCAAATATATACACATTACACATTTCTTTAACTTGAATGCTTACCTCTCTTCCCACATACAATATGCTGCTGTTTTGAAAAAGGAAAAATTGTGTATATTCATGCAAGAGAAACTGGTGTGTGTGTGTGTGTGTATTCAAACATGTATTGTATTGAGAATAATGTAACACAATGAAATAATGCCTTCATTCATATGTGAATCCAAATTAATTTCAGTGCTTTGTATTCCCAGCTAAGATGTCTTTTCTCTTCTCTTGATAATCTTTTCCTTTTGAAATGTTTAACATGTTTTTGTAAGGAGTACTTCTGATGGGTTCTATTCTCTGGAATGATTTTCAGTGCTGGGATTAAAGGGGATAGTGAAGCTGAGTTGATTTTGCATGGAAAGTTGTAGTGCTATCTTTTTTTCAATCATCATATTACCCTGGAAGGATCAAGAGAAAGCCCAAATCTAATAAGCAGCACTGAGATGTAGGTTATCAGAGGAAACAGTTCAAGAAAAAAGTCTTTCAATCGGAGGACTTTAGATGACTTCTTTAAACACCTAAATGTGAATCAGTTTAGTATAGTAGTTAAGACATCAGGGTAGATATTTTACTAGGAGAGTACTCAAATTTTCTGCTCAAAATAAAATTCCCTATCCCACCAGCCTTGAAATTTTAGATCTGGATAGCCTCGAACTACGCTGTCTACATTCTGAGCTATGTTATTTCATAAGATTATTTACCAAAATGTTCTACCTGTAAATGAGGACTTTAATTTCAACCGTAATTTCACAAGGGTTATCAATAGATTCAAACTCAAGGTAAATCACTCTAATCTTGATTGTAGGAAATATGACTTCTGTAATAGAGTAGTAAATGTCTGGAACCCTCTACCTGATCCTGTTGTTGTTCGTTCTTTCTTTCTTTCTTTCTTTCTTTCTTTCTTTCTTTCTTTCTTTC
>WNWU01000126.1:899775-917441 GCA_012654045.1 Ptyas mucosa
TTCTTTCTTTCTTTCTTTCTTTCTTTCTTTCTTTCTTTCTTTCTTTCTTGGTTTGATTTATATGCCGCCCTTCTCCAGAGACTCAGGGCGGCTTACAATGTGTTAAGCAATAGCCTTCATACTTTTGTATATACCTGCTTAGTAGGGCTTTCGGGCCCCCCTAAGCAGTGTTCTTTTTTATACAAAGTCAGCTTATTGCCCCCACAATCTGGGTACTCATGTATCTGTGGGCTAAATGCAATTGTGTGCTTGATTTTAGTGCTTCCCATGACATACAGGTAATGGAAAGGAGTGCCATAAATCACAGTGAGTGACTGTCTACTGGCTGTATGCTGTGTGTTGAATTTCCTACAGTCCTCTGGATATTGCCATCCCCATGATAGTGTCTCAAAAGCAAGGGGATGGGTGAAAATGGTGAAAGAAAAAAAAATCAGAAAAGCTAAATATCTGCATATCTATGGAGATTCTCACTCATCCAAGGTAACAGGTAACAGTAACAGAATTGGAAGGGACCTTGGAGTTCATCTAGTCCAACCCCCCGCTCACGCAGGAGACCTGTACTAGGGATTTGAACCGCCTACCTTTCTGATCAACAAGCTCAGTGTCTTAGCCACTGAGCCACCTAGCCAGGCCATGGTTGTCCCAAATGTGCTTTTTCAAGAGACAAATGGACTCTTTTCAGAGCTGAAGAGGCTTCTTGGATGAGAAGCAAAACATCTTCAAAGCAAAACAAGAAAGCACAGTTGCCTCTTGAAAAAAGCACCTTTGGCATAAGTATCTGGATCTTGGTTACGGTAATTTAAAACCACAGTATCCGACACAGTATCAACAGAAGTACACCAGGCAAAATGAGTTCAGGATAAGGCCAGCATGACTGTCTGGTAAGTAACCAGGAAGCTGGAAAAGTTAAGAAGCCTTCCTCTGGGAAATGAAAAAAGGTTTTATTGGGAAGAACAAAAGGAAGCAGACCCCAGCAAGAAAAAAAAAGGGGGGGGGATAATACGGAATACCAGGGGAAAGAGGGAGATCTTGAGAAACGTAAGTAAGAAATGTTAAGGAAAAAAAGTAGACCTTGTAAAAATATACGGCATGGCAGGAGAAGGATACTGTAAAATCCCCATTTCCACCCCACTCCAGGGTAAGGATATACTACAAAATCTCCATTTCCACCCCACTCCAGGGGAAGGATACTGCAAAATCCCCATTTCCTCCCCATCCCACTAATCTGCTTTCCAGCTCCATTCTCCTGTGCAGGGCAACAAAAGAAGACCCAGCTGGGACTCCAATCAACTGGGACTCAGGAGGAAGCATATAGATGGGTGCGAGACCAATCAGAGGTGGCATTTACCGGTTCTCCAAACTACTCAAAATTTCCGCTACCAGTTCTCCAGAACCTGTCAGAACTGACTGAATACCACCTCTGGTAATTAGAGTAGAAAACCAGCTAGGGAAGCAGATGGACCATTACGCATTAAAGGAGTGAAAGGATGCTCAAAAGGATGTAGAGATTGCAGAGAGATGAACAAATTAATTGCATCCATCTTTACTACTGAAGATATCTGACAGAAACCCAAGTCTCTATTGACTTTCCAAAGGGAAGAATCACAACTAAAGCAGCACTGTTCTTTATTATTGTTAGCCTTGCAAAGTAGTCCAGATAAGAAGCACATCCATACATACTAGCTCTATTATAAGGTTATATTAACAGAATCTTGCAAGTCTAAAAGATTTACAGTCCAGGAAACTTGGGAGGATTCATATTGATATATTTGTCATGTCTCTGTGGACTCAGCTGCCATTTGTCTGAACCTTGTCTGCAGCTCTTCCTCCTGTATCCCAAGGCCTTTCCCACACACAATTTCAATTATAGTCTTTGGCCAGGCCAGAACTAAAGATATGCTAAGATATTTGAGAGACATCTAAGTATGAAATTAGAGTTCTGATGAGATTCATTTCATAGTTCTTAAAGAATTCAGAAGGGAAAAGCCAAACTTGCAGCAAAAATATGAAAATTGACAGTTAAATAAGTCTCTGTGCCAGAGGATTGGATGGCAGCCAATGTGAAATTAATTTTTTTTAAAGAGTCCAAAAGAGATACAGGAAATTACAGGCTGGTCAGTCAAGCAACTGTTCTGGGTAAACTGGTAGGAGTGACAATTAAAGGGGAGAAAATGGCTAAGCATATAGAGGAATTGGGTTTGATGAAGGAAAAGGCAGAAGTAAATTTTGGAAACTAAATCCTGATTCACTAACCTTCTAGAGTTACTTGAGTGGATAAAGGTGTTTCAGTCAGCAATATATCTGAGCCCTCTCAACAAACACTTTTGAGTAAATGTAGCATTCATGTGATAATGTATTTTATGTATTACAAACAAACAGAAAACAAAGAATAAATATAAATTTGCAGGTTTTTTTTAATTCAGGGAAGTAAAACAGTGAAGTCCCTCAAGCGTCCATGTTGGTAGTGATACATTTTAATTCATTTCTAAATGTTCTTGACTTACAAATTTGTAAAATATACCAAAGTATTCATGGTGGGGAAAACCAAAAATGTGTGCAAAGAGCTCAACCCCCCCCTCTTTAAATTGGATAAATGGTTAATCAAATATCAAATGTGGTTCAATTAAGTTGTAAAATGTCTTACATTAGCGCAAAATCACATAATGTCACTTAAACACTGTTGGGGATCTGTTTTGGCTGTAACTTATCCAGGAAAAAGTATTTAAAGGTTTAGCGGCTAATCTAGCGAAGATGATGTGACATTTTGTATTAGGAAGTATAGAAAAAGAAATTAAAATACAACTTCCATAATTATAGTATCCTTACACAATCCCTAATTATCTGTTTGTTTGTTTGCCTGTCTGTTTGTGTGTCTGTGTATCTGTGTGTCTGTGTATCTGTGTGTCTGTCTTTCTGTCTGTGTGTCTGTCTGTCTGTCTCTCTCTCCGTCTCTCTCTCTCTCTCTCTCTCTCTCTCTCTCTCTCTCTCTCTCTCTCTCTCTCTCTCTCTTTTATCCCTATCCAATTAATTTTATTCAGTTTGTTTACCATTCAAGCTCCCAACAACTATGGGCTCTATTTGTTAGGATATCTATATCATAAGTATATGTAGTTCTATTTGCTGTGCTACAAAAAAGGATTTGCTATGTAAATCACAGGAAAAAGATTAACAAGCAAAAGAAATTGGAGGCAGTACAGAAAGAAAGAAGTAAGATTTTTTTTTTGTAAATGGTTTACAAAAATCATAATCCTATTAAGTCTCCATATCTTTCTGTACATGCAATCCATCCTTATTTCCACCACAACTGCGTCCTACATTGCCTTTTGTATTTTAAATTATTCATCTTTGTCTTTCCAAGGATTTCAACTCCACCTTATCACAACTTTCTAAGTCTTTGATTTCCTTCCAACACATTAATAATTATTTCATATATTTGTCTTGTGACCCGGTCATTCATTTTCATTATATGAGCAAACCATCCTAAAGGACTTCTTTCATAATGATGACTTACTTTGGCATTCAGTCCATTTTCATTCACAGCCATTCATTCCTGGTATGATCTCTTCTTGTATAACCCACACTGCTTTTAAATGAGTCATTATCCTTACATTCAACTTATTTTTGTGCAAATCAATCAATCAATCAATCAATCAATATACCAGTGATGACTAACGTTTTCCAGACCGAGTGCCCAAAGTACGTGCTTGCGAATGGACATGAATGAGCATGCACCCAAACCCCCAAAATGCAATGCACGCACAGCCCCCGCACAGGCACCCCAGCCTGTGCATACATGCATGGCTCACCAACATGTGCCCCAACCAACAGGCATGCATGACCCTGCCCCTCCATGCATGCACCTCGCTCCCCGTGCATGCTCAGCAGAGACTCGAAGACCAGCTGACCAGTGGGAGGCACGCACGCATACGTGGCTGAGCTGAACTGGGGTGAAGACTCGCGTGCCCACAGAGAGGGTGCTGGGTGCCACCTCTGGCACGCATACCATAGGTTCGCCCTCACGGCCCTATACTATTTAAGCTAGGTGGTTGTACAGTCTTTTCTTAAAAACCTTCAATGATGAAATACCTACAACTTCTGTTCCACTGGTTAATTGTTCTCACTGTTAGGAAACAGTTAGGAATTAATTTCCCTTTAATTCCCTGGGTGTTTCTCTCCTTGATTGGTTTCCATCCATTGCTTCTTGTCTTACCTTCTGGTGCTTTGGAAAATAAATTGACTCCCTCTTCTTTATGGCAGGCCCTCAAAGATTGGAACATTGCTATCATGTCACCCCTAGTCTTTCTTTTTTCTAGACTGGCCATACCCAATTCTTGCAACCGTTCTTCATATGTTTTTGTCTCCAGGCCCTTAATCATCTTAGTTGCTCTTCTTTGCACTTTTTCCAACATCTCAACATCTTTTCAGTAAGGTGGTGACCACAACTGGATGCAGTATTCCAGGTGTGGTCTTTCTCTTATTTCTACATAACACATGGACAGAAGCATGCATTTATGAATAACCACTTTTGTTCCTCTCAAGAAACATTTTTCATACAGTGTTTCTCCAAAAATAAGACCCTGTCTTATATTTTTTTGAACCCTGAAATAAGTGCTTGGCCTTATTTTCAGGGAGGTCTTATTATTTTGGGGTTTGTGGGGCAAGACGGGGCTCCTCTTGCCATCTTACCTGATTTCCAGCTCTGTCTCCCTAACCCTAACCAGAGGAAATGGCGGGGACCGGCTACACATGCATTTAAATATTTTTGGGGAGGGTTTATTTTCAGGGAGGGCTTATTTTGGGGAGGTCTTATTTTTGGGAAAACACAGTAGAGACTACATTGCACATTTTGAGATTTGCACATACACATCTTAAAAATTCAGCATCCATTTTTCTATCTTTAGGAAACATTCTTATCAATAGATCTACTTGCTCTAATGCTCCCCTTATTTAATGCAACTATAACTATTTATTCCATGTCCTTTGTCAAGTACAAACTCTTTAGAACATTAATTTATAAACCCATGTTATATTGCATTATACAATCAATCTATCATTTGTTGCAAATCATTCTACTTTTCAACCAAACACAGAAGTATCTGCTTTGAAAAATGTCAGTTTCAAATATATAAACACATTGTTATGCATGCATACGGAAAGGAATTAACATAAATCTAAAAAAAACCCTTTGATATGATTGTTTATGATGCAAGAAAATTAGCAAAGGATACAGGGCTGATAAAATATTCCAAATGGCAGATAAAATGGAGAAAAGTTGGAAGAACAGGAAGGAAATGTAAGAAAATAGAGTAAAAATACAGAATAGCAAAATGACAATAATGGGGTTTTTTGTCAAAAAGCATTATCAGAAATATTAACCTTCCAACAGAATGACTGGTATGTGATATAACAGAATGATTATTGCAAAAAATGAGGGCAAGTGGAAGGTATTGTGTAACCTGTATAAAGAATTAAAGATAAATGAAAAGAATAAAGTGAAAAGGAAAAGTTCAGGAGAAGAATAAATGCACTACAATTTTAATGGAAAATGTTTTTAAAAATACTTTGAAAGTGATTGACAAAATCTAAACAGCCTCAAGCAGAGGATGAATTAAGAAAGGAAACAAAATAATGTGGGATGAAACTGAAATGAAAGTTTATTATTATTATTTTATTTACTTTCTTATTTATTTGTATATGTTGGCAAGGTGTTTTTCAGACATTTGCATGGGAATGTTCATAATATTTCAAATAGTATAATTGAAGCAAATGCTGGGAATTTAGTGTCCGGGGGTGGGGGAGAAGGTTGATGAAAAGAAAAATATAAAATGCTGAGAAAATATAAAATGGTAAGACCAGAGATATAAATAGTGAAATCATACCATGCTTAAAGTAATGTACTTTGCTTAGCAATAGCAATAGCACTTAGACTTCTATACCGCTTCATAGTGCTTTACAGCACTCTTTAAGTGGTTTACAGAGTCAACAATCTGGGTCCTCATTTTACTGACCTTGGAAGGATGAAAGGATCAAACCTTGAACAGGTCAGGATCAAACTCTGGCAGTGGGCAGAGTTTGCTTGCAATACTGCATTCTAATCACTGCACCACCACGGCTCTTTCTGAAGTATCATGCTTAATTTGTGTAAAGAGTTGAAAGTTACCTCCAGTTTAAGAACAGCGTGACCCCAAATACCAATTGCATTCTATTTTAAAATATCATATGCAGTCTACCTTATTTTTCATAAGTTGCTAGAGAGAAATGTAGAGATGTTATATCATTTTACAAGTAAAACTAAGGCATGATATAGATATTACCTGTATATCTCTGTTGGAAAGCTTTTGTAAAATAAAAAGATGGACTATTGCTATCATTCTAAAAATAGGTGCTATATGTTCCATCCTGTAACATTGCTGAGCTCTTGAAGCAGGGGTGAAAGCCAGCAGGTTCTGACAGATTCTGGAGAACTGGTAGCGGAAATTTTGAGCAGTTCGGAGAACCAGTAGTGGAAAATTTGAGTAGTTCAGAGAACCGGCAAATACCACCTTTGGCTGGCCCCAGAGTGGAATGGAGATTTTGCAATATCCTTCTCCCAGGAGTGGGGAGGGAATGGGGATTTTGCAGTATCCTTCCCCTGGAGTGGGATGGGAATGGAGATTTTGCAGTATCCTTCCCCTGCCACGCCCACCAAGCCATACCCACCAAGCCAAACCATGCCCACCAAGCCACGCCCACAGAACTGGTAGTAAAAAATTTGGATTTCACCACTGTCTTGAAGTTAATGGATTTTATATAGTCCCTCAAGTGCAAGGTTTCCTGAGTTCAATTCCCACTAGAGGGTTTGAACCCCTTAGTAAAAACTGTAGCATTGTATATCTGACAAGTTCCAGATATAATGAAACAACCTGCGTTCTCTTTACAGGTAATCAAGGTAGGACTGAGAGAAAGTAGCCCAAGGTTACCCAGCTGATTTCTAGTACTTCTAAGGTAGTACTAGAACCAGGGGTGGGTTCTAACTGGCTTTACTACTGGTTCTCTTTGTGCGCAAGCTTCACGCGCAATCGCCTCTTCGGTCGCGTGCTTTGCGTGCGATCACCGTGTGCATGCTCACTTTGCTCGCCTGCGCGCCAAACTTGCGCTTTGCGCAACCGTGTTGCAAATCTGCCCAGCTGAGGTGCGGCAATCCGCTGTGCCGCACCTCTCAGTTGGGAGAAAAAAGAAGAAATATAAGGTCAGCATAACGCCGGGGCGGGCGGGAGGGCCCAGCTCCTGAAGACAGAGAACCGGTTCGGTGACGTCATATCGTCACCGCTACCGGTTCTCGCGTACCGGTGCAAACTGGGAGCAACCCACCACCTGACTAGAACTCACACCCTCCCAGTTTCTGGCCTAATGCCTTCACACTAAACTGTCATATTTCCATTGCCACTTTGCAAACCCCTTTGGCAGCTGGGGTGTCTTCACCTGACCCAGCAGAGCTCTTCTTATTTTTAAGAATAACATTTGTTTATATAAAATGCTAAAAAATAGCATTATTATTATTATTATTATTATTATTATTATTATTATTATTATTATTGCAGGGATTCTTCCCACCCAGCTGGCTTACAGCTTTATCCTGGAAAAAGTCTGTTTCAGTCATTCCCACATCAGTAGTAAAATATATTGATTCACAATATATCATACATCATCTGTAATCATTGAAGTTGAATGTATTCAAAAATGCCAGCACGTTGGGATTCTTCTCCCTTGATTCGCATTGTTTCCGCTGGAAAAAAAAATCAGCTTTTACTGATGTACATCAGCATCATTAGCACAGGGAAGAAACTCTTTTTGACTGTGAATTTCCATTCTGTCTCTAAAATGTACAGGTTGTATTGTATCACTCCCACTGGTAAGCAAAAGTAGGGTTTTGTGGGGGTTTTTTTTTTTTGGCAATTTGGAACAATTCTTCATAGTTTTGTAAATTATTCGTTTTCAGCAGCCAGTCCAGCACTCCTCTTTGTTAGCATGCCATTCAGTCCTATACTATACTTCTAAAACAAATAAGCCAGTCAAATTGAATCAGCAGAGAGTGGGAGGAGCGGGGACTGAAAGTACCAAGCATCAATCATTTCCATCACAAAATTTTGTGCAATTCTTCTTGGGGGAAAAAAAAGGACTCTTTGCAATAAATTAACTGGGGGTTGGCAGATGAAGCCTTGTTTAGTGGCAAGGCAACATGACAACTGTGGTTAATAGCTTGAAAGAAATGACAAAGCTGATCAGAAATTTCAGCAGGACTCAATCAAATTTAAAATTTGTCCCACTGAACGCTATTCTTTCGCAGCAAATGATGCCCAGTGAGTATTGTTTATTTTCCCTGTAACTGTAAAGTACAATCTAGGCAGATCTCACAGTCCTTTAATAAATTCAGAATGAGTGAAGAGCTTTGGACTAAATCATAGTTGAGCTTTCTTGCATACAGAACCACTATCTGTCAGTGACTACTTCAACTTCAACCACAACGATACACGAGCACACAATAGATACAAACTCAAAGTAAACCTCTCCAAACTCGATTGCAGAAAATACGACTTCAGTAACAGAGTGGTCAATGCCTGGAATGCACTACCTGACTCTGTGGTTTTATCCCCAAACCCCCATAACTTTAACCTTAGACTGTCTACTGTTGACCTTATCCCATTCCTAAGAGGTCTGTAAGGGGCGTGCATAAGTGCATCAGCGTGCCTACCATCCCTGTCCTACTGTCCCCATTGATTCGTACCCATTTCCTATATTCATATCCATGTTTATACTTATTCCTGTTATCTCGTACATGTTTGACAAACTAAATAATAAATAAATAAATAAAAGAGCAAAGGTGAAAAATATTAAGATAGCTTTCCAGGTTTGCCTCTCTCTATTTTGGAGGCCATTTACTTGGCTGTGAATTCTACAATTCATATTTTGGTGAATTCTACAACAGCATATTTTTCCAATATACTTAGAATGGACCTATAGGTTTGTCTTCCTGACAAACTTATAAGGTAGCTCAAGAATTTAAGAACATCCATGCATCACTTTTTTAAAACTTCAGTACATTGGATAACATCTCTTTCACTCCACATTTTTTTTGTTTATTTAAAAAACTGGAGGATTATTTGATAGTCTTTAATTTGTAATTCCCCGTGTGTAAATGCCTGAAACTGGTCTCAACTGCATTTATAATTTGTCAGAGCAGCATTGTACAAATATACATAAAATATACATGGACATACTGAAAATACATTTTAGGCATTGA
Organism: Ptyas mucosa; assembly: GCA_012654045.1. Lineage (NCBI taxonomy): Eukaryota > Metazoa > Chordata > Lepidosauria > Squamata > Colubridae > Ptyas > Ptyas mucosa. Next base: position 909,056 of record WNWU01000126.1, read on the forward strand.
TCCCGCTTTCTGGTTCTACCAGTAGTATAAATTCTCCCATATAGTAATAGCAATAGCAATAGCAACAGCAACAGCAATAGCAATAGCACTTAGACTTATATACCGCTTTACAGCAGCGGTGAAATCTAAACTTTTTCCCTACCGGTTCTGTGGGTGTGGCTTGGTGGGGGAGTGTCCTGTGACTGAGTGGGTGTGACCAACTTGATGTCACTCACAGCCACACCCACTCAGTCACAAGACCCCCTCCCACCAAGCCATACCCACAGAACCCGGTAGGGGAAAAAATTTAAATTTCTATTCTGCCAGCGTGTCCTTACCTTTCTCCCATGGCTCCGCCCATCCACCCCATTCCCCGGAGTCGGGGAATGCACCATTCCCCGACTCCTACTGCTCACCTTTCTCTCATGGCTGGCTATCAGGGAAGGCAAGAGCCCGAAAGTTACTGGAGTCACTCATTCTCCTTCTTGAATGAGCCACTCTGGTCCATGCACCAGCTACGCAAGCGCACACCCAATCTGCCGCTGAATTAAATAAACGGTGTGTGCTTGCGCAGCCGGCGCCTGGACCAGAGTGGCTCATTCAAGAAGGAGAGCGAGCAACTCCAGTAACTTTCGGGCACTTGCCTTCCCTGACAGCCAGCTGCGGGAGAAAGGTGAGCAGTAGGATACACCGCGTGGCGAAGGGCGAGCAGGCAGTGACTCCACAGCAAGGCCGGAGTCAGGGAATGGTGCATTCCCTGACTCCGGGGAATGGAGCAGGTGGGCGGAGCCTCCAGCTGCCATTGCTACTGGTTCTCTGAACCACCGGCGATCATCACTATCTACTCGCCTGAGCCGGTCCGAACTGGGAGCATTTCACCCCTGTTTTACAGTGTTTTACAGCCCTCTCTAAGTGGTTTACAGAATCAGCATATTGCCTGCAACAATTTGGGTCCTCATTTTACCCACCTCAGAAGGATGAAAGGCTGAGTCAACCTTGAGCTTGGTGAGATTTGAACTGCCAAATTTCAGCCAGCCGGTAGTCAGCGAAGTAGCCTGCAGTACTGCAGTCTAACCACTGCGCCATCGATGCTCATATACCCTGGAATCAAAGCTATAACCAATATTTGCACCTATGTTAATGAAATAATTGATTCCTGATCTCCCTTGGATCTTAATATATCTCTAAGCATTCCAGAAACCCTAAGAACTTGACTAAGAAGTTCCAAGTTGTGTGAGCATCTTTGTTCAACTGTTTATGTGCAGTTGTGAAATGAATCAATGTAACTTTTGTCAGTTTGTAACTTACTATTGGTAAGTTGGAATAAAACCTGCAAGGCTTTTAATTGCATTCCTTTAATTTAATACAAAACAATGCAACAGTGGCAAATATAAAGCCATAGGGGCCAGAGAGAATCTAATTTAACCTACCACAAAACAATGAAGATCAATAGTTCCTATTTGTCTGAAGAGAAAGACACAGGTCTTCAGTCAATGAAAAGGTTGCCTTGGTTTGTGAAGGTGCTGAATACCTCAGACGCTCTCCTCCAAATAAAATCCTAAGAAAAAGAATGATACAGATGATATAGCACCTGGCAACTTGTAACTAGAAAATTGTAACTGGAAAAGCAGATTGCAATATTAATGCAAATATAAAGCAATTTGATCAAATCAGCCTTCAAAAATCCAATCCTTAGATCAAATCATCAGACTCCATGCCTTGAATCGATGCTTTTGAACCGGTTTGAAGATTTAATGGACCTTTGTTCCACTGTTAATAAATTGAATAAAAAAAAAGTTAAATGAAATTGAATTATAAAGTCAAACTGAATTGCACATTAGCCGCAGATCTTAGATTATTCGCAAACTCTCAGCGAAGATTAGAGTTCAAGCATTATTTTCCATGTCTACACAAATGAACTATGTATTTTTAATATTGCGGTTCAGCGAGACTTGTAGAAGATGATAAGAATCAGTAACTGTTCTTTGGTAATCAATTCCCAAGCAGAGCATACAATGTTTTCTACTAAGGTTTACACTTGAATTAAAATTTTCTCTTTTCGGGATTAAATCAGTTTCTTTTTATGATAAAATCCAATTCTGTAATACTCAGCTCTCCACCCAGGACTTCCTTATTTCATATATTGAGAACCCACCCTGGGCTCTCCTCTTGAAATCCAGTACATGTGACATAGATTAACAGAGTTGGAAGGGACCTTGTAGGTCATCTAGTCCAACCCCCCGCCCAAGCAGGAGACCCTACACCATCCCCGACAAATGGCAGCCCAATCTCCCCTTCAAAGCCTCCAGTGATGAAACTCCCACAACTCCTGAAGGCAACTTCTGTTCCATTGGTTGGTTGTTCTCATATCTTCAATTTACCCCCACCTCCAGGAGAAAAAGTAGGACTTCGTGTTTAGAAGGTTCTTGTACATAGGAGAGAAAAAGGAAATAAATAAAGCCAAACCAAATGTGGTTGTGAATAGTACTATGTTCTTACAAAAGATACTAGGATGCTTAATTGCCTTCTTGCCTAGAAGAATTGGATGTTCTAATGGGGCAGCTAGAAGAACAATCTCTACTGCCTATGGAGATTTTGGTCCATTCTAACTTGTGCCAGCATTTCTTGCAATTGCAATAATATTTCTCCAGACTTCCTTCTTCTGGTCAGTTACCATTCCTAACTAATTCCATAGAAAGTGACAGCAACAATTAAGACACTTTGCAATTTCAAACATTATAGAAAGCTTGCAGCAGGGGTGGGTTCTAAATTTTTTTACTACCGGTTCTGTGGGCGTGGCTTATTTTGTGGGCGTAGCTTGATGGTCATGTGACAATTATTTAGGATTTAGCAGAGGTACTGGTCTACCAGGCTTTTAACTGCTTGCAGAGCTGTACCAGTCTACCCATTTATTTTTTGCAGGCACTGGTCTACCCATTTATTTTCTTTTAACACTGATCAGCTGTAGGGCAGCCTTTTGAAGCCCCCCGGCAAGAGTTTAAACAGGTTTTTTTCCTTCTAGCCATCAGCTGGGACTCAGGAGGCAGCAATAGATTAGGGGTGGGGCCAAATAAAAGGTAAGAATAACACGGGGAGTGGGGGGAACAGAGGGGCAAGGGGGGTTAGAACCGGTTTGGTGATGTCATATCGTCACCACTACTGGCTCGGGAGAACCGGGCCGAATCGGGAGGAACCCACTATTGGCTTGCAGCCCTTCCTTCCTTCCTTCCTTCCTTCCTTCCTTCCTTCCTTCCTTCCTTCCCCCTCCCTCCCTCCCTTCCTTCCCTCCTTCCTTCCCTTTTTTCCCTCCCTCCCTCCCCCTCCCTCCCTTCTTTCCTCCCTCCCTCCATTCCTTCTTTCCCTCCCCTCCCTCCCTCCCTTCTTTCCTCCCTCCCTCCATTCCCTTCCTTCATTCCTCCCTTCTTCCCTTCCTTCCTTCCCTTCCTTCCTTCCTTCCTTCTCCCTCCCTCCCCCTCCTTCCCCTTCCCTCCCTCCCTTCCACCAAAATTATGGGGAACCTCAGTTGGGACAGCATTTTTAAACTACAGTCCTGTTTTTTGTTTTTTTATTTTTTTGCATAAAGAAGTAGAGACCTCTTGTGGCAGCTTGATTAAACACATTTAATTATCCCCAGGGGACTTCTTTTGCAATAAAGGAATTGTTTCCTGAGGGTGTGTGGGGTGTGGAATCTTTCCTCATCCATCTAGTTTTCAACAAGGTTTAAAAAAGGGTGTAATCTAAAAGAAGCATTCCCTGTATTATTCTTCTGGTTCTGCTTGAAAGCATTATTTACATTATTGCTTTCCATCTATTTTCCTTTTACAAGCTACTTTTCAATGATTCAGTCCCTAATGCAGCATGGATGCCAGCAGGTTCCTGCTGATTAAAATTTATCTATCTACCTTTCTATATGTATAAAACTTTCAAACTGATACATATTTTTAAATTTGAAAAGCACAGATTATCTATCTATCATCTATCTATCTATCTATCTATCTATCTATCTATCTATCTATCTACACACACACACACAATGGTGGGATTCAGCTGGTTCGCACCGGTTTGGGAGAACCGGTTGTTAACTTTCTGAGCAGTTCAGCCAACCAGCTGTTGGAAGAAATCTCCTTCCAACAGCCTTTTGTTTTTTCCCACCTTAAGGGGTTAATCCTGTCAACCTTCTGACAAGCAAAGTCAATGGGGAGGCCAGATTCACTTAACAGCCATGTTACTAACTTAACAACTGCAGTGATTCACTTAACAAACGTGGCAAGAAAAGTTCATGAAATGGGGCAAAATTCACTTCATAAATTTCTCGCTTATCAGCATAAATTTTGGGCACAATTGTGGTCATAAGTCAAGGAGAGGAGAGGCCAGGCATGACAAGGAGTGGTTGGGAGGGGAGGGGTGAGACAGGGCTGGGCGTGGTGAGGACAGGCCAGGCCAGGCGAGACACCCCTCGACGTGAGTGACATTGAGTTTTTATTTATTTATTTTATTTATTTATTTATTTTCGTCAAGCATGTATTTTATGACAGATACAAGTGTAAACATAATTATAAATACATGAAAAGGATACGAATAAAAGAAAACATTAGGACAGGGATGGTAGGCATGCTGGTGCCCTTATACACGCCCCTTATTATATTATTATTATTATTATTATTATTATTATTATTATTATTATTATATTATATTATTATTATAGTTGGCCATGCCCACCCAGTCACATGCCCACCCAGCCAGTCATTAGGGTAGAGAACCGGTTGTTAAATTATTTGAATCCCACCACTCTGTGTGTTTGTGTGTCTGTGTGTACACACACACACACACACAGTCTCTGCATTTCAAATTAATATATATATATATATATCATGCTTGATATTGTTATTTATTTATGGGCAATCAAGATTATGATGATCTATAGAGTTCCCAGAAAGGGCAAGCAGACTGTAAATTACTCATCTGCAATGGTCTCTGTTAACAAATAGCACCGGCAAATAACTGTGATTAAAAATATCCAGATGTGATATTAGAAATTGCTGATGTAAAAAATACCAACGGCAGGCACATGTTTTATGATGTTTTAGAACATAACATGATGCAGAGTCTTGATTCTTTAAAATTTATCTTGAAATAAGTTTGCATTGAACTTTTAAAGAAATTATCTGGGTTATATCAGACTGGATTTTCTGAACTGTATTAGCTCCTAGCAAAGTAGAAACAGAACTGTGATGGAGCTGGGTAGCCTTTAAGCGAAATAAAACAAACAAATAAATAAATACCGTGGAGGTCTACTGAATTCTTTTTGGTTTCCTAACGCTTAAAATAAAATACTGCAACTATAGCAGAAAAGAATATGCTTAAATTAACAGAGATGATCAGCCCCCAGTGCAGAGGTCATAAAGGCTCACACATTTTTAAATGGGTTGACTGTATTTTAGGCTTTTGGCAATTGGTCAACACTTGTGGCTATTTGCAGAATCTTCGGTTACAGGATCACAGTTTTGCTGGCATTTATTTCTAGTTTCTGGCAAAAACACCTCCCCATAGCATACAATAGCTTTGCTTAACAACGATCGTTTTAGCTTAAGGACTGCTGCAAAAAAGGTTGTAAAATTGGTGATCCACATTATAACTGTCATGACTTATGATTGAATTTGACAGCTCATTTACAGTTGTTAAGTCAAGGACTACCAGTAACTATATCTTGCAGAGGAACATTTTTGGGTTTGAGAAAATGCCATAAAAGGAGAAGAAGAAAAAAAAAGAGTCCTCAATTTCTGGAAAGGGCATAAGATATTGATTTTGAAGTCCCATTCAATCAATCAGAATAGAACTGGAAGGGACCTTGGAGGTATTCTAGTCCAACCCCCAGCTCAAGCAGGATTCCTTATATCCGTGATGGTGAACCTATGGCACGGGTGCCACAGGTGGCACATGGAGCCATTTCGATGGGCATGTGAACATTGCTCTAGCTCAGCTCTGGAGGGACTGGAAGTCAGGAAACCAGCTGTTTCTGGACTCTGGAGTGCCTCCAGGGGGAGGCTGTTTTTGCCCTCCCCAGGCTCCTCGAAAGGCTCTGGAGCCTGGGGAGGGTGAAAAACAGGCCTACGGGGCCCACCATGCTATCATGTGCCAAAAGTGGGGGCAGTGCGGGGGTCACACACACATGCATGGGGGGCGGGGCTCATTGAATTATGGGTGTGGGCACGTGCATGCATGACCCCCCCCACACACTCCCCCACTTTTGGCACACGATGGCAAAAAGGGTAGCCATCACTGCCTTATATCATTTCAGACCAGTGGCTGTCCAGTCTCTTCTCTAGTGATGGAGCGCCCACAACTTCTGAAGGCAACCTATTCCACTGGTTAATTGTCCTCACTATTAGGAAATTTCTCCTTGATTCCAGGTTGCATCTCTACTTGATTAAATTTCCATCCATTGTTTCTTGTCTTGCCTTCTGGTGCCTTGGAAAATACTGGTAGCCTTGTCTTGCCTTCTGATAGCCCCTCAGATAGTGGAACACTGATACTATGTCACCCCTAGTTCTTCTTTTCTCTAGACTAGCCATCAATAAAGCACCTGGCTGTTCCTCTGCTCCAGAACCCCTTCCCTTAAGGAACTGGAGATTAATTTTTTGGTTTACTTGCACTATTTGCATTGGTTAGGCTCACTAACCTGCATGACGCTTATTTTGACCATGTCATATGAGGGAATTCACTGGAGAAAGAAATTCTGCTTGGAAGAGTTAGTGATAAATGGAAACCAGGAAAAGAACACAGAGGCTGGGCACCATTAAAGCTGACACCAGTCAGAACATAGAAAAACTCAAAGAAGTAGTGCAATATTAGATAATGTGGTCCATAGAATTATGAAGACTTGAAAATGAATGAGAGGATAACATCATCATCACCGCCATCACCACCACCATCATCAGACTGCACTTGGAATATGGTACCCATTTCTGAGTACCATTCAGTAAAAGGGGTATTGTGACCTAGGTTTCCTGAGTCATTAAAACACACTACTAGTCTCAAAAACTTTTTTTATTGCAACAGCTGTGAATTACGTTTATTCACAGCTGAGTCCCAATTTGTTGCAAAAAGTCCTTCAGGAGAAGTCCTTTGGGATAATCACCAACCTTTATCCCCCTTGACAATCTGCCAAAGACCTACTTGGCAAAGTCACACGGATTCCAGAATCAAACAGAGATGCCGACTGGGAACAGAATTAACAACGTTGCTTTCCTGCAAAGTGCCCATGTGCCTTTGCTCCTCTTTTAAGCCTTATGGGAGGGGCCAATCATCTCCAGGCCTTATTCCCGAGTCGTCCCTTTTGTTTTAACTGTTCGTGTCTTCTGGCAGCTCTGTGCATGCACGCACTAGGAACAGGCTCCTCCTATTCCTCTGCCTCTCTACTGTCCAACTCTGGAGGCTCCGGAGTCCGCGCATCACTCCCAGATGACCCTGGCCCCATCTCTGCCTCTGACACAGAGCCCTCGTCCAGACCTTCCCCAGACTCCAGGACTGGCCCTTGTTCCTCCCCGGCCTCCTCACTGTCCGACTCCGCTGCCAGCTCTGCAGGCTGCTTGCCGACCACAACAGGGGGAAAGGTTAAAGGAATTGGGCAAACAAAAAGGCTACAAGGTTGTCATATGGAAAAGCAGGTGTTCTTTGTTGAAATTGAGAACAGGACAAGAACATACAAAATATAATTAAAAGAAAGGATATTAGAAGGACACTTGGAGCTCTTAAGCAGAAAAGAGTAACTTGGAACTTATGGAGTAGAACAATTTCTAACAGGCCACTATGACTTTGCATAGTAACTTGGAAATATAATTAATCAAGTTTATTTGGAACTGGGTGTTGGTTGGGCAAAGCCCAATCAGCTGAGAGGGTACTGTTTCTCAAGAATGTCTACATTTTAAAAAATCTTCTGCCTTTCTTCTAAATTATTAGCCTGCCTCTCAGCTTTGTGTCATCTTAGAACTGCAGAAAAAACTATTGCTACCAACCTTCCATTGAGGACCTGTATACTGCACGAGTCAAAAAGAGGGCTGTGAAAATATTTACAGACCCTCACATCCTGGACATAAACTGTTTCAACTCCTACCCTCAAAACGATGCTATAGAGCACTGCACACCAGAACAGCTAGACACAAGAACAGTTTCTCCCGAATGCTATCACTCTGCTGAACAAATAATTCCCTCAACACTGTCAAACTATTTACGAAGTCTGCACTACTATTAATCTTCTCATCGTTTCCACCACCCATCTTCTTCCACTGATGATTGTATGAGTGTAATTTTGTTGCTTGTAACCTTATGATTTATATTGATATTGTTTCCTGATTGCTTATTTGTATGCTATAACTATCATTAAGTGTTGTTACTTATGATTCTTGAT
>WNWU01000126.1:917451-937882 GCA_012654045.1 Ptyas mucosa
CTCCTCCAGTATCTGGGAATGGTTCTTCAATGTTCTTCGCTAGTTCCTTCAGTAATCTAAGATGTAATCTATGTATCTGGTCCTGAAATCAAACTGATTTAAATTAGCTAAATGTTCTTACACTCTCTCTGTTTGTCCTAAATTGCATTTCCTTTATTTCTTCAGTAGAACGGCATTGACCAGCTGGGATAAATCTCCCTTGCATTATGATTTATGGTTTTTATTATCAGAGGAAAAAAATGAGCTTTTAAAAATCATACAGTAAGAGATAATTTTTTGAACTGCATTTCTATTTGCTGTGAAGAAAATTGAAAGCTTCTTATTTTTATTTTTTTCTTTCTGTACTTTGCCTTTTTTTTTCCTTCTTCCTTTCCTTCTTTTACTTTTTATTAGTTTGTGTTGGTTTTTTCTGCTCTTTGTAAAACCTTTTAAAAAATTCATTAAAAAAGATAGATGATGTTTATATCTCACCTGTACAAAAGGTGAGATATAAAACTAATGAATAAATAGTAAATTAAAATTCATCAAGCTTTGCTCTAAAATTCAGCAGAAACAGGACCTTTAAAAATGTCAGCATAAGAATGCCATTTTATTTCAGATAAATTATAATAGATTAAAAATGATATACCTAAAGTTAGGAGACCTGAATAAAACGTTTATTAGCAGCCTCTGCCTTTAGCTTCTTCTGAGAGTTAAAATAAAAGTTTTTATTTATCAACCATATATGGTTGCTTATTTCATGAGTGTGATTTTAGGCGATGTACAATAAAAACAGAACAATTAAAAATAAAACTTTAAAAATCATGAAACAACTAAAACATAAATGCAAATAAAACACAGGAGAACACCTTCAAGAACTTGGCATATGTTTTATAACTATTTCATGGGCTTCCTGTTTCCATGACATTCCCAAGCCTGCTGATACAACCAAATTTTAAGGGATTTCTGGAAAATCAGGATGGTTGGGGGTCAATCTCCCCTTGGAAAGTTAAACTTCCACAGGGCGGATGCCAAAGAAAAGGTTCACTCCTGAGTCCCGTCAGATGGAACCCATAATTTTTTCCTCCTGCCAGACCTGATGGGATAGGTGGATATAATTGGGAAGAGGTGGTCCCTCAAATTTTGGGGGTAGATAGGAAGAGAAAAATGGATTTTAGAAGGTAGGGATGAAATATATTGTGGATTGGTTAAATGTCATATACTTATTTTGGTATTGCTTCCAAAAAGTATTTCTACAGGGATACTTGTTTTAGATCTAAGTCATGGAGAAGGCAAAATTGTTGTTGTTGTTAGTTGAGAAGTCATGTCTGACCCATCATGACCCTATGGACAATGTTCCTTTAGGCCTTCCTGTCCTCTACCATCCTCTGGAGTCCATTTAAGCTCACGCCTACTGCTTTAGTGACTCCATCCAGCCATCTCGTTCTCTGCCGTCCCCTTCTTCTTTTGCCCTCAATCTTTCCCAGCATTAGGCTCTTCTCCAGCGAGTCCTTCCTTCTCATTAGGTGACCAAAGTATTTGATCCAATACCAAAATGTGAATAGATTATCATTTTCATGTCTGCTCTTGTTAAAGACTGAGAAAGAGAGCATCATGGGAGTAGTAGTGGCTTGGAGACTAATCCAGAAGGCATAATTTGGAAAGCTTAAAAATTAAGCTTGCTTTCTTCTCAAAATTTGGTGTACCGTACATGAGGCAGACCATGAGTGACTCAGTCTTGGGAGAGTCATTTATTAAACAACTGATTGGGGTATATTCTTTCTTCTACAAATCAAGACTGTGTATCTGTGAACTCCAAGACGAGCTGGTCACAATATGAATCTGATCAGGCTGCCAACATTTTTGGAGATTTGATGTTCACTTCAGAGTTTCAGAGTGTAATCCTTGTATTCAGGCATGCCACTGTTGCTATGAAGAAAAGTCAGCAAAAAAAAAAAATCTCTACTTTCCCATACACATTTATAAAATTGAACTACTGTTTTTTCCTGGGTGATAGTCTCACTGTATCTTCTCAAAATCAGAAGAATCTGAAGAAAAAACCCATCTCCTATTCCACAAAATTCTACTCTTCCTACAATACACCTTTAAAATATATTTGGTCCATGCTGTGCTGCTGTTAATACAGATTTACCACATGACACTGTGAAGACAGTGATTGGTAGTTTCCCTAGCTGAAATTCAATTATTAGTGAAAGGTAATTATTTGTTGGCAGGGATCTACTGGTTGTCACAATTTGTGCTGTTCAAATGCAACCATTGGATAAGTGAGAGAGTTTGAGAAAATAGTTTGTTGGACAAGTGTAGTAGATGTATTGTCCTAATCTGCAAAATATAAGAAATAAACTTGCTGTGGAAACCAAGGTTCCAGTTTTTCCTACAGCCAGAGCCATAATAAATTCAAGAGGAAGGACCCTGGACCACCTCCACACCAAATGCATACAGTTAGCCATCTGGGCCACCTGCTCCATCGCAGAGCACAAATGAAACTGGTGTATGTATGCAGTGCCATCTGTCATGTGTTTTAGATTGCATCAAGGCAGTGACCATTTTTAGGTCACTTGGTCAACATATCCACAAAAGGAAAAAGTAAACATAAAGGAAGTGGCTGCAGAGCTTCGGGTTCTGGTCTCCCTTGCAGCCAGAAAAACCACAACAAAAAAGGCATAGAGCTCTGTAAAAGATGGGAGGAAAGCAGTGTCATAATCAACCTGCAAGATCAATTGGAACTGAACAGATTACTAAACTCTTACCAAATAACTGAAGTTGTCTTCTCCATGCATTCTAAATTGTTCATATGGTATATCATGTGATCAGATTTCGGGGAAGGTATTTAATTATCGCTGCCCTTCTCCACAAGGACTCAGGGCAGTTCACAGCAATAAAGAACAAGAAGTCCAGATTAAAATTCAAACAGTACAAAAAACTAAAATTCCCATTAAAAACTTTGGAGAGCTTTATAGTACTGCTTTATGGTACTGCTTTATAAAGCTTTAGTAAAGCCATACCTGGAATGTTGCATCTAATTTTGGTCAGCAAATTACAAAAAAGATGTTGAGACATTGGGAAAAGCACAAAGAAGAGCAACTAAGATGATTAAAGGTCTGGAGACAAGAATATATGAAGAAGGGTTGCAGGAATTGGGTATGATCAGATAAAGAAGGACTGGGAGTGACATGATAGCAGTATTCCAGTATTTGAGAGGCTGCCACAAAGAAGAGGGGGGTCAACTTATTCTCCAAAGCACCAGAGGGCAGGACAAGAAACAATGGATGGAAACTAATCAAAGTGATAAGCAACCTGGAATTAAAGAGGAACTTCTTAACAGTGAGGACAATTAACCAGTGGAACAGCTTGCCTACAAAGCCCCAAGTTGTAGAGGCTTCATCTCTAGAGGTCTTTAAGAAGAGACTGGACAGTCACTTGCCTAAAATGGTATAGAGTCTCCTTGGAATAGAAGACCTCCAAGGTCCCTTCTAGCTCTATTCTGATTGATTGATTGATTGATTGATTGATTGATTGATTGATTGGAGAATGCCTGCTCTGTCTGATCTATTGGGTCAGGCAGATATTCTAAAGAAGAAATGGTTCTTCAAATAACCAAAATCACCAGGATTATGGGAGAGGAAAGAGGGCAGAATGGCTCAGCGATTAAAGATGCTGACTTTGTCAGCTGGAGACCTGTCAGACTGAGTTTGAGACCTCAATTCCTTGCAATAGTTTGAGCTGCAGTTACTTGCCCCAGCTCCTGTCCACTTAGCAGTTTCAAAAGCATGTGAGAAGAAATGAAGAAATGTGAGTAGATTAATAGGTACCACTTTGGTGGGAAGGTAACAGTGTTCCATTTGCCTTTCAGGGGTGGGTTCTACTTACCTTTACTACCAGTTTGCATTGTGCATGCGCAGATCACTTATGATGACATCCTTATCAGTGGGCGGAGCCTCCCGCCAGTTTTACTACCAGTTCTTGCGAACCGGTCTGAAACAGGGGCAACCCACCACTGGTGCCTTTGGCATATAGCCGTGTTGGCCACATGACCACAGAAATTGTCTTTGGACAATTGTGGCTCCTTTGTCCAAGAAATGGAGATGAGCACCATGCCATATAGTCAGACATGACTGACAAGGAAATATTTACCTTTACTTATGGGAGAGGTTATCTTTGAGACCGCCTTCTACCATATAGCTCCCAGCGACTGGTAAGATCCCACAGAGTTGTTCTCCTCCGGATCCTGTCAGCTAAACAATACCAGCTGGCCGGCCCGTGGGGGAGGGCCTTCTCTGTGGCTGCCCCAGCTCTCTGGAACCAGTTACCTCCGGACCATCCCCACCCTGTTGGCCATCCCCACCCTGTTGGCCTTCCAAAAAGCGGTGAAGACCTGGCTTTTCCGGCCATGAATGGTGTGAATGGGTTTTAATGTTTTAATATTTAAATGTTTTTATAATGGTTTTTTAAATGCATTGTAAGCTGCCCTGAGTCTTCAGAGAAAGGCGGCATATAAATTGAACTACTAATACTAATACTAATACTAATACTAATAATAACTGAGTCTGGGTCCATCTTGGACTGCAGTTAGGTGTCAACTTCATTTCATATGTTATCCAAAAATATCTGAGAAATTCTGAATATCTTGTTCCCCAATCCCATTTTTAGATGTGTAAAACATCCCTCCTTGCAACATGTTATATTGCCTCTGCACTTTTCATCCGCCATTATGATTCTCATCATTCTCCATCATAGCTGAGGTGTGTGGATTAATTGAGCAAGCTTGAATGTGATTTCTTCCCCGCCCCCATGTACTCCATAGCCTGGTAATTAACCTTTGGCCAGGATTAGAGACATGAGAAATGTTGTGCTCCATGATCTTTCTGCTAGTATCATTTGTTATATGGAATTTTTGCAAGGTTTCAGAACTACAGCTTGAATTCTAATAACAGTTGCAATCATGTCTGCTGTACACAATATCATGTGCTATATTTCAACCTTACAGATGGCACAACAGCAGCATTCCTCTTTCTTTCTTTCTTTCTTTCTTTCTTTCTTTCTTTCTTTCTTTCTTTCTTTCTTTCTTTCTTTCTTTCTTTTGCTCTACTTTTTGATCAAAACTGAAACAAGCAAGATCATAAGAAACAGGAAAGAATGTACTTTGAAAGTTCCTCTTTAATACCTGGAGTCCAAATTCATGTATTTAATAAAAGGCAGAGAAAAATATCAGAAGAGGAAAATACAGGTAATCCTCAATTTACAACCACAACAGAATCTAAACTTTCTGTTGCTAAGTGAGATAATTGTTAAGAGAGTTTTGCCCCATTTTACAACCTTTCTTGCCACAGTTATTAAATGAATCACTGCAGTTGTTAAGTTAGTAACACGGTTGTTAAGTGAATTGGATTTCCCCATTGATTTTGCTTGTCAGGAAGGTTCCAAAAAGTGATCACACGACCCCAGGACATTACAATCATCACAAATACAAACAGTAGCTAAGCTTTGATCATAGTCACATGATCAAATTTTGATCATGTGACTATGGGGAGGCTGCAACAATCATAAGTGTGAAAAATGGACAAAAGTCACTTTTTTCACTTCCGTTGTTAAATTCAGTCAGTAAAAAAATGGTTGTAAGTTGAGGACGACCAGTAATGATTTTTCATTTAAAACCAGGGTCATTTTCAGAAGAGATTGGACTGGCATTTGTCCACACTGCTTGGGTGGGGGGTTGGACTAGACAACCTACAAGGTCCCTTCCAACTCTGTTAATCTGTTAATCTATTAGTAAACATTTGTGGAGAAAGACAACCTGAAGCCCTCCAGATTTCTGAATTTCAATTACCACCAAGCCAACTATCATGATGACTGGCGAGATATTCAGAACATCCAGAGCACTTGAAAATATTTCTTGCGGGCAGTTTCTCCCTCAAAACATGGATCTCTGTCACCTTTGTCTCCATGATTACTTCAGTTATCATTTTTCTTTGACGTAGGCACTTCTAAAGGTAAAATTTGCTTTAAAAACACCACATTTAATATGCATCTTTATGAACATTTTAAGCAAAGAATTAACCACACTTTTTATCTGTACATTAATCCATTAATCAAGTCAAGGTTACTATGGTAATTCATCCATTCAGTTTTCACAGGGAAAAAAACAAACAATGAGGAGATGTTTGACTTTGTGGTCTCACAAACAGCTCTAATGTTCCTTGGTGGTCTTCCATTGCAAGTACCATTATGCTGACTGAATCAAAGCAGTTATTGCATCAGAAAGAATATTTTAATACTAGACAATCAGTGCCCCATGGATCATTGTTTCAGATATATTTCCTTACGTGGACGAAGAAACAGGCAGTCAAAAAAGCAGTGAGGAGCAGAAACTACTTCTTACTTCCTGGTGGTTTGCCTATTGACTTTCTTTATGGGACTCTGGCAAGGAATATCAGAATATCAGAAACCTCCATCCCCTTCTCCTTCCCCTTACATTCCTAGCAGGCAGATAGGCAGCTGCTGGGTAGGAGGGAGCAAGGGATTGAAAGACTGGCTGGGAAACTGTCGCAGAATGTTGATAATTTATTTATTTATTTAGAAAATTTTATTTAGAAAATTTACATTGCCGCCTATTCACACATGGTGACTCAAGGTGGCTTACAGGAATATAAAAATAACATATATAAAAAATAAAACTAATTATTGTTGTTAGTTGCGAAGTCATGTCCGACCCATCGCGACCCCATGGACAACATTCCTCCAGGCCTACCATCCTCTGGAGTCCATTTAAGCTCATGCCGACTGCTTCAGTGACTCCATCCAGCCACCTCATTCTCTGTCATCCCCTTCTTCTTTTGCCCTCAATCATTCCCAGCATTAGGCTCTTCTCCAGTGAGTCCTTCCTTCCCATTAGGTGGCCAAAGTATTTGAGTTTCATCTTCAGGATCTGGCCTTCTAAAGAGCTGTCAGGGTTGATCACCTCTAGGACTGACCGGTTTGATCGCCTTGCGATCCAAAGGACTTGCAGGAGTCTTCTCCAGAACCATAGTTCAAAGGCCTCGATTCTTTGGCGCTCAGCTTTTCTTATGGTCCAACTTTCACAGCCATACATTTCAACTGGGAACACCATAGTCTATACGCACTTTTGTTGGCAGGGTGATAGAAGAAAACAATCAAATAATAAATTAATAAAATAATATAATAGCCCCCCACCCCCTACCCTGGCGACAACACATTTAATGGGCTCCATCCCACTCTGGGTTCCCCAGGCCTGCTGGCAGAACCAGGTCCACAGCACCTTCTAGAAGAGTGTTAAGTGGGGGCCATTCTTATTTCTGAGGGCATGATGTTCCAGAGAGAGGGAGCTGAATAATGAAGATCTTGTGACTGCAGCAGCAGCCAGTATCACTAAAGTGTTGTGTTCTCGACAAGTGGCCTAAAGACGCGGGAGTGCAGCATCCTCCTAATTGGCCATTGAGCTGATAGCTCCGGGTATATAAGGGCTCTGTCAGCCCTGACACGTTCGTTCCTTGTTCGATTGTTATTCTCGTTAATAAATAGTTCTGTTGCACCTTCCTCTCGCCTCACCGAGTGTCAGTTAGAGCTAGCTAACATAAAGTAGTCACAAATTTCCCAAATTTTATTGTTTTGGGAATCATGTGTCCTGGATTTGGGCTACATTCTGTATGTTAGTCCATTTGAGATACCTTGGTTTCAAAAGGTAGCACCATTGCAGCCAGGTATAGGTCATGACAATGAGAGTTTTAGTAGTAGACTGAATATAGATTTAATGTAATAGAGAGCCAATTTGATGTAGTGATTAAGGTGTTGGAGTAGAAACCAGGAAGCTGTGAGTTCTAGTCTCCCCTTATGCATGAAAATCAGATGGATGACTTGGGCCAGCCACTCTGTCTCAGCCCTACTCACCTTACAGCAGTGTGTCAAACTAGTATTCATTGAGAGCCACATCAGGGTTGTGTTTGACCTCAGGGGGGGAGTGGATGTGGCCAGGGGGTGTGTGGCCAGCTCGACATTACTTGTGTCAGAGGTGCCTATGGTGGCTCAAGCGCTCTGCCAGAGAAAACAGGTTCTAAGCTCCATTTTCGGCTGCACCCACTTTCTGCAATCCTCTGCCAGCGAAAATGGCGCTTGAGGCCCTCCTGAGCTCCATTTTCATTGGCAGAGGCACCGTGGACTAGTCTGTCACTGTATCCAAGGTGGCTCTGCGGGCCAGGTCTAAGCACCCTGTAGGCTGAATCCGGGCTCCAGGCTTTGAATTTGACACCCTGTCTTACAGGGTTATTGTTGAGAGGAAAATAGTAAGTAAGAGCATTAGGTTGATATCCTAAATTGGAAACTTCATCCTGCAGTGGTTAGACAATGGCTAAAATGATGATGATGATGATGATGATCTTAAGCAAAATATGTGTATGTGTGCATTAATGATAATGGTAGAATTAGAGCATCTTATTCAATAATATGCGTATGTGACTACAATGAAATCAACAACAGCTTCTCAAAAGTAAAGGCCACTTTACTCATGTTGGCAAAGGTCAGACAAAACTCTGTATTATGCTCTGTTATTGTGTAAATTCTCCGATCTATACAAAGCAAGGTGTTCCTTTTTCAGACTCAACTAATCAGTTTTTGGTGCCTCATCCATTTTGTGTGCATCTGCTTTATTTAGAGATGGTTTATATTGTTTACTAGTAATTGGAACACCAGCCTTGTTTTCTGGTCCATAAATTTAGCCATTACTTCCAGTTATTGCTTGAAATCCTTTAAGTACCAGTGTAAATGAGAACGAGTCTATAGTTTCTGCAATGTAGTGTTTAAATTTTTAGACAAGATTATGGACATTTTAGCAGTTTACCATATGGCAGTTATGCTATCTTCTGCAATAACAAAGCCTATTTAAAAGGGTGGAATTATGGATTGTGTTATTGAAGTAGCATTTAGCAGGAGAAATGTGTAAGTAACTATTGAAATTGATTCTGATTCAGCACTTTCCACGATACAGGTAATCCTCGCCTTATGACTAATTGAGCCCAGAATTACAGTAGTAAGCTGTTGAGGTCCTAAGCTGAACCTGTGACTGAACCTGATCTTTCAAGAATTTTGGAGGCAATCATTAAGCAAATGTGGTGGCCATTAAGCAAATAAAGCTTTCTCAATGGATGTTTTTTGTTCTAAATCGGAAATAAATACCAGAAACCAGCAAAAAAAAATATGTTGCAAATTGCAGTCAAATGACTACAGGATGCTGCAAACAGCCATAAAGGTGAACCAGCTGCCAAGCACCTAAAATGTGATTATGTGATCATGATGTATGTGTGTGGCTGTCATAATTTCAAAAACAGGGCATAAACAGCTTTTAGTGGGAATCCATCATAATTTCAAGCAGTTATTAAGTATCTGTTATTAAGGAATACCTTTGTAGACTTTATGGGACAATCTATGTCAGAGTGCACACAGTATGACTATGTGAGACAACCCAGGAGCAAATACAGTAAACAGAGGTTTGTCTTTCAAATAATAGTTTATCTACAAGGAATGTATACATACACATACTAGGCAAAGTCAGGCAATCAATCATCAACTATAGCACGGAAGCACACACGGAGGGGCCTCTCTTATATATACAGTCTCTTAAAGTCGTATCAGCCCAAAAACCTTGCTGACTCATTCCCTACCTTATATCATTGTAACAGCTGATCAGCTCTTAAAGTATTTCCCTGATCGAAGCTGGAGGCATTGTTACATCCCTCTTCACTTTATGAACAACCATTTTTCTCTGCAGTTTTCAGATTCAAAGTACAGGTAGTCCTTGACTTATAACAGTTCATTTAGTGACTGTATAAAAAATTGACAGGGCAAGCTTTTGTATTTAAACAGGGAGAAAACCCTATACTCACTCTCCTGATGTGATGTCAGGTAATGAAACATTTGCAAGCAAACAACCAAGCTCAGAGAGCACCAAGGACTTCACATTTCAATCCTGAACCACATACACTCTTTTCTATTAGAAGTGAAACATGAACAACAGTTGTTGCTTCCTGGTCAGAAAGGGAGAAAAAAAAGTCCAAGAGTGCCTTCCCTGGAAGAAAAGAAGTGAAGACCTGGAGGAATTACAGCTCCACCCAAGACTCAAGTGCAGATAGTGGCTTCATTCAAGATCTAAGAGAGAAAGGAGATCAGCTGTCAGCAGAGAAGCCCTGGTCGGTGGGAAAGGACTTGGCAGAAGACCCTCAGAAAGGTTCTTTCCCCAAACAAAAACTCCTCCAATAGCTGAACTGCTCCAGGAGGAGATCAAACCAGAGGTGGCATTCAGCTGGTTCGGACCAGTTCGGCCAAACCCATAGAGGAAATTGCGGGTGGCCACACTACCCACCCCACCCCTGCTCTATGCCATCCTATTTAGGCACATTTTTGAGGCTGGATGCAGGCGCAGAAGGCGTATGAGCGAAGCACATGCGTGAAAGACTGGGTGCATGCGAGGAACACAGGCGTGCATGCAAACTGGGCGCGCATCAGTGGTGGGTTGCTCCCGGTTCGCACCGGTTCGCAAGAACCAATAGTAAAAATTTGTAGTAGTTTGGAGAACCGGTAATAACATTGGCTGGCCATGCCCCCGAACTGGTTGTCGGCCCGGTCACTGGTCGCTTACCCCGCCCACCTCATGAGGCTTTTTTCTTTAACTTTTAAAAGCATTTTTTCTACAACCTCTTTAGCCGAAAAAATGCTTTTAAAAGTAAAAAAAAAAAAGCCTCTGATGATCGCGCAGCTCAGCTGGGATTGTCAGAGGCTTTTAAAAGCATTTTTTTTGGCTGAAGAGGTTGTAGGGGAAAAAAATGCCTTTAAAAGCCTCTGGCGATCCCAGCTGAGTTGCCTGATCATCAGAGGCTTTTAAAAGCATTCTTTTCTGCAACCTCTTAAGGTTGTAGAAAAAATGCTTTTAAAAGTAAAAGAAAAAAAAAGTTGGCCACCCCCACCTAGTCACATTACCCCCCCCACCAAGCCACGCCCAGAAAATAAGCCACGCCCACAGAACCAGTAGTAAAAAATTTTAGAACCCACCCCTGGCGCACATGTGCTCGAAGCGAGCGTGCGTGCACGGGGAGAACCGGTACGAACATAATGGGAAACCCACCGCTGGGTCAAACCATGATGAACACACAACAGTAAATTCTAGTCTTTCTTTTCTTCTTTTTTGTCCTTCCCAGAAACAGGAATGAGAGAGAAAGCAGAAGGAAGGATCAGAGCTAGAGAGAGGTAATCCCTGGGAGGGAGGCTTAGGAAGAAACTTGACACTCGGTGAACTCCAGTAGTGTGTTGTATAGGCCTGTTATCTGTGGTAAATAATGTCACTGTATACAGTAAAAAGCATAAAAGTCTCCTCCGTCTTGTTTTCCTGTGTCAATTGTCACCCATGCAAAAGAGCACACTTCCAGTTCAAATGGTGCTACAGTATGTTTCCCGGTCCCTGATTAAAAAGGGAGACAGAGATTAAAAGAAACATTTGCCGTACAAAATAGACTATGATCAGTGAAAAGAGATACAAGTACAAACAAAGTGAAAGCATAAATGATCTTAAAAGCATATTTTTTTAAAAAAAAAGATAAAATGAAGAAAGGTATGAAAAGCAATGGAAACACAGCATAAACAATACAATCTTCTCTAAAATATAAAATAAAAGCAAGCTGCCTTCTGATTATACTCTCCTCTCTCACTGGAGGAATTTCAATTCATTTGAATAAACATTATTCTTTCCCTCTGCTTTGTTACACGTACTATTTGAAAACGTTTTTGTTGAGTCCTCGCACTTACGACCAAGTCCTCGCACTTACGACGGCCGGCTCTGATTGGTTAAGACGCATGGACTAGCCGGCGGGAGAATACTGTGTTTCCATTGGTTGCTTAGTTTGACAGCTACAGTATAAATAGCTGTCAAACGCCTAAGCCCTGTTCTGTTTTTCCTGTTCAGCTTCTACAGCTGTTGTTAGCAATAAAGAGTTCCTGCTTGACTTAACCTTGTCTCGCCTCAGTTAGTGGGACCCTGGGTCGCCCTACAGAGCACTGGCGATGAAGGTGGGATCTCGGGCGTGAGGAGACAGGTGGTCAGCAGCTGAAGTCAGTAGCGCTAAGCCAAGTCGCTAGCTGAGTCACTTAAACGACGAGACGTCGTTAAGAGCATTACTGACAGGAACAGAACCCGTCCTTGTAAGGATGGCACCTCCAACATTCACTCCCTTCAACCAAGCCACAGAAACTTGGAATTCTTATGAGGCACGGTTCGAGTGTTTCCTGGAGGCGAACGATTACACTGGGCTGACCAGCAGCCGAAAAAGGGCGCATTTCTTAAATGCCTGCGGTCCCGAGATGTTCGCAGTCGCGCTGGCCCTGCTAGCCCCTGTCCCTGTCCAGTCAGTACCATGGGAGGTCCTGAGGGAAAAACTCAAGCGCCATTATGAGCCCACACCATCACGCATCGCGCGCAGGTTCGTTTTTAGACAGATCCTGCAGGCAGAGGGAGAATCTGTCAATCACTACATTGCCTCCCTCAGGACTGCCGCCTTGAATTGTGAGTTTACCGAACTAGAAGACTCCTTACTGGAGCAGTTTGTCTGCGGTGTGAGAGACCTGAGGGTGCAACGCCGCTTGCTAGAAAAGAAAGAGCTGACCCTTGCGACGGCCCTTGAGGAGGCTCAGGCTTGCGAACTATCAGGCAAGTCCACCTCAGAGATCCGTAAGTCACAAGCCGCTTTTCCCGCCACTAAGCCCAGCACCGTCCACTCTGAAGCGTTTGACCCTGAGGAAATTGAGGAAGAGGAGGACGAAGTCAGCCGCCTCAAAACCTTCAAGGGCAAAAGAAACACCGCAGACAAGGACTTCTCAGGGTCTCCTTGCCAGGGTTGTGGTGAAATGCACCCCAGAGCGGCTTGCCCTTTTAAAACCACTATCTGCCGAAGATGTGGAAAAAAAGGGCACTTGGCAAGAGTCTGCCGGGCTAACCTGCAAGGCTCACAGCCAAAACCCCAGAGAAGACTGTATCACAAACCAAACAGATCGAACGATGACTGTTTTGCCATCTCGAGAAGCAACAACGTCCCTGCGGTGTCTGCCCGCCAGGCCAAAATTAGCTCCAACAAAAAAATTTATATAACTGTAACTATTGAAGGGGCACCATGCCGAATGGAGGTCAACACGGGATCTTCTAAATCCCTGATCTCCTGGTCCACCCTGAAGAAACTGGCGCCAAAATTACAAAAAAACTCGCTTCAGCCATGCCAAGTACATCTCAGAGACTATCAAGGAAAAGACATCTCTATCCTGGGTGGCGCCCAGCTCCTGGTGGAACACAAGACCTTCACTGGCAAACTACCCCTTCTCATCGTCCGAGATTCCCTGCCAAGCCTGCTAGGGCTCGACTGGTTTGGCGCCCTGGGACTTGGCATAACTGGCATCCACTCAACCAATCCTGATAACTTTGATGACATCATGGCCGAATTCGCAGACGTCTTCGACGATAAGTTGGGTAAATATAAAGGATCACCCATCTCCCTAAATTTGGACCCCCAGGTGGCACCCATTAGGCTTAAGCCCAGGCGGGTACCTTTTGCACTCAGGCCCCTGGTTGAGAAAGAATTAGACAAACTCATAGCCCAGGGGGTACTAGAACCCACTGACCACGCCCCTTGGGAGACCCCTATAGTCCTCCCAATCAAGCCAGATGGGTCTTTGCGCATCTGCGCTGATTACAAGAGTACCCTAAATAAGGCGCTCCAAGCCCATCCTTACCCGGTGCCCGTAGTGCAACACCTGTTGCACTCATTAGGCACGGGCTCCATTTTTGCCAAGCTGGACATGGCACAAGCCTACCAGCAGCTCCCAGTTGATTCGGCCACAGCTGCAGCTCAAACCATTGTCACCCATAGGGGAGCATTCAAGTGCCGCCGCCTCCAATTTGGCATAAGTGTAGCCCCGGGCATCTTTCAGGGCCTTATGGAGCGACTCCTGCATGGTCTGCCAGGAGTCGTTCCATATTTTGATGACGTTCTCATCTCTGCCCTCAGTCAGTCTGACCTCAAAGACAAATTAAGAGCGGTCCTACGCCGTTTCCAAACGGCTGGGCTCAAACTCAAGCGGGCAAAGTGCAGAATAGGGGTACCCCAGGTGGAGTTTTTAGGTTACCTGATCGATGCCAATGGCATCCATCCCACACCTACGAAAGTGGCTGCCATAAAAAAAGCCCCCACCCCTGCTAACAAAACTGATTTACAAGCCTTCCTCGGCCTCTTAAATTTTTACTGCTCATTTTTGCCCCACAAGGCTTCTGTGGCAGAACCATTACACCGCCTTTTAGATAAAGGCACACCTTGGCATTGGGGCCCCCGGGAAGCTGCTTCCTTCGCAGCTGTCAAATCCCTCCTAACCTCCGAGGCTGTCTTAGTGCAATACACTGACCGCCTTCCTTTAGTCCTTGTTGCAGACGCTTCCCCCTTTGGAATTGGAGCTGTCCTAAGTCACACCCTTCCTGATGGCACAGAGGCCCCCATCGCCTTCTATTCTAGGACGCTCTCCTCTACAGAGCGAAATTATGGCCAGATCGACAAGGAAGCGCTGGCTGCGGTGGCAGCCATCAAGCGCTTCCACGACTATCTGTACAGCCGTCCCTTCACCCTGGTCACTGACCACAAGCCCCTCTTGGGCATCCTGGCTGGCAACATACAAACGCCCCAGGTCCTTTCCCCCCGCATGTTACGGTGGGTCGAATTCCTAGCCGCCTACTCTTATTCCCTCATTCATCGGCCTGGCAAACATCTGGCCCATGCCGACGCCCTCAGCCGCTGCCCCTTGCCCATCTCTGTCTATGACCCCTCTCCTGCAACCCAAGTCCTCCTCATTGAGGCTTTACAGTTACCCATCTCGGCCTCTGACGTGGCTGCCCACTCTGCCAAAGACCCTACCATTAGCACAGTTTTGGACTGGGTGCGCAGGGGATGGCCGCAAGGGCCGGTAAGCCCTGAGTTCAAACCATACCACATTAGGCAGCACGAGCTATCAGTACAGCGAGGGTGTTTTCTGTGGGGGAATAGAGTGGTAGTGCCAGCCAAACTCCAGCAGCCAGTTTTGGAGTCTCTGCATGAGGGGCACCCGGGGATAGTTAGGATGAAGTCGTTAGGGCGCAGCTACGTCTGGTGGCCAAAGTTTGACCAAGCGGCCGCCCAGTGGGTAGCAGGGTGCCAGCCGTGCCAACTATCCCGACCTGTGGCCCCCGCGGCCCCAGTCAAAGAGTGGGAAATGCCAAAGTCGCCCTGGTCAAGACTCCATGTGGACTTTACCGGCCCCTTTCATGGGCGAAACTTCCTGGTGGTGGTAGATGCCTACTCGAAGTGGGTGGAGGTTGTCACCATGGCATCTACCACAGCAGCAGCCCTAATCAGGGCACTACAGAGCCTATTTGCCACGCATGGGTTGCCCGATGTCATCGTCTCAGACAACGGCCCGCAACTGACTTCCGCGGCTTTTCAAGTTTTCCTGGCTGGCCACGGAATCCGGCATGCCAGGGTGGCACCATTTTGCCCGGCCAGTAATGGCCAAGCAGAGAGGGCAGTGAGGTCAGCCAAAGAGGCTCTCTCACGTTTTACCGATGGGGACTGGCCGGAGAGAGTGTCTCGCTACCTGATGGCACAGCACGTAACTCCATGCCCTTCTACCAACAGGAGCCCAGCAGAACTTCTAATGGGCCGACGGCTCCGCACTGACCTCGACCGCCTGCACCCTTCCTATTCCCCGGAGAAGCCCCCAGACTCAACCAGCCGCTACCGCAGATTCAATATAGGGGACCCCGTCTATGCCCAGAACTTTGGGGGGGATCCGAGATGGCTTCCGGGGACTGTCGAACAACACACCGGTCCCTACTCCTACCAAATCCGGCTACCCGATGGCAGACTCTGGCACCGCCACCTAAACCAACTTAGGGGCCGAGTGACAGGCCTGTCAGGAAACACTGCTGACCCAGATGACCGCGCAACCGTTCCAGTCCCTGACTTCACACCAGAAGTTCCTGACTCAAACGCGCTACCGGAGCCCAACTTACCTGATGAACCGAGTCAGCTGCAGGACGATGAGGCTGCTTCCAAAGTTCTAGACGAGTCGCCTGGAGTTCCGCCGGCACTACAGACACCTCCTACCTCTTCGACTGCCGCCCCCGAACTGCGTAGATCTAGTCGGACGCGCAGGCGCCCAGCATACTTAGCCGACTACGCCTGCTCCGTCCAAGGGGGAAGGGGTGTTGAGTCCTCGCACTTACGACCAAGTCCTCGCACTTACGACGGCCGGCTCTGATTGGTTAAGACGCATGGACTAGCCGGCGGGAGAATACTGTGTTTCCATTGGTTGCTTAGTTTGACAGCTACAGTATAAATAGCTGTCAAACGCCTAAGCCCTGTTCTGTTTTTCCTGTTCAGCTTCTACAGCTGTTGTTAGCAATAAAGAGTTCCTGCTTGACTTAACCTTGTCTCGCCTCAGTTAGTGGGACCCTGGGTCGCCCTACAGAGCAGTTTTCTCCTTCCTGAAGCTTCAAGATGATGTACCAGATTTACTTACCATTCTGTATGACTTAAACCAGGGGAATCAAACTCGATTTCATCGAGGGCCGCATCAAGGTTATGTTTGACCTCAGAGGGCCGGGTGATAGTGGCAACCAGGGGTGGGCATGGCCAGAGTGGGCGTGGTCATGGTGGGCACTTGACCCAGGCTCAAGATGCGCTTTTTACCTTCTCTTCTTCCTTTCCACAGTACTCCCTGGCCTTCAGCAGCATTTTGCTGGCCAAAAACAGGCCATGTAGATGCCCATGGGGTCACCCTGGAAATATCAAAGGACGGGACCGTGGTGCCTCTGCCGGCCAAAACAGGCCCCGCAGGGCTCCCATGTGGCCTGTTTTCATCTTTCATAGCCTCCAGCAGGATTCTGCCGACCAAAAATGGGGCATGTGGAGGGCCCACAGGGCCTCCGCACAGCCTGTTTTTGGCTGGCAGTGTTCTGCTGGAGGCCGTAAAGGCTGAAAACAGGCCCTACGGGGGATTTGCGGGGCCTCTGCGGTGCCTGTTTTGGCAGGCACCACAGTTTTGCCTGTGGCAGAGGCACCACAGTCCGATCCTTTGATATTTCCAGGCTGGCCCTGTGGACCAGATTTAAGCACCCAGCGGGACGGATATGGCCCACGGGCCTTGAGTTTGACACCTCTGATTTAAACTTTACGTCTTAATTAAATGAGCTGGTTCAATAAGTTATCTCCCTGCTGTCCCTCAGATTCATTGAACTGTACCATTAAAGGATATTATTACACAGCCTTGTTCCTTGTGGCCTTAAAAAGAGATCAGCAACCATTTCAATTTCCAGGCCCCCATCTTCCACTGAACGAACGAACGAACGAACGAATGAGCCACAATGGCAGAATATCTCCATATCTCCTGAAATCTTGCCAGCCTCACTGCCAAGATCTTATATGACTGAGAAATCTTATGCATGCTCATTTGTGCTTTTTGAGTTTAGGGCAAACTTACAAGAAAACTCAGGAAATGCAAGGATATGCAAACTGCCCAGAGTGACTTCGGATAATGAGATGGGCAACATATACATTTGATAAATAAAACAAGCAAATAAATAAAAGATTACAATTGAAAGATATTTGGTTATCTCACAAGGTTACAACATTTTCGATATTTTTACAATATATTTTTAATTTTAATGTTTAGCAGAAGCAATAGAGCACTCACTACAGTGGTGGGTTCCTCCTGGTTCGGCCTGGTTCTCCCGAGCCAGTAGCGGTGACGATATGATGTCACCGAAACAGTTCTGCCCTCCCCCGTGCCCCGCGCCCCACGTCCCACCCCCCACCCCCCGTGTTATTCTTACCTTTTATTTGGCCCCACCACCAATCTATTGCTGTCTCCTGAGTCCCAGCTGACGACTAGAGAGAAAAAACCTGTTTAAACTCTTGCCGCAGGGCTTCATAGGACCGCCCTACAGCTGATCAGTGTTAAAAGAAAACAAATGAGTAGACCAGTGCCTGCAAAAATACATGAGTAGATCAGTGCCTGCAAAAATAAATGGGTAGACCGGTACAGCTCTGCAAGCAGTTAGAAGCCTGGTAGACCAGTACCCCTGGTAAATCCTAAATAATTGTCACATGACCATCAAGCCACACCCACAAAATAAGCCACGCCCACAGAACCAGTAGTAAAAAAAATTAGAATCCACCCTTGACTCACTAGTACTGACCTAAAACAATGTCTCTGATCTAAAACAATGTTCAATTATCAGGCAAACGCTAATCAGGTTCTTAGTGTGTGAAGCATTGCTATAACACTGATTCTTAATAAAACATCTGTATTCAGCATGTTCAAGCGTTTCACTTGACAAAGAAGTGCTGTTAATGTCATGGTAATTGTGAGATAACTATTTGAGGCCTATGGAAACTTTTTGCAAAGAAACATGGCAAAAACTACATTGAACCACGGGAAAGGTACCCCCAGTAAATAGGCTTATATGTATATGAAATTATTTTTTTTCCAGCATCAGAAAGACTGGTTTTTTTAATTGCAGGAATATGCTACAGATAGCCCTCAACTGATGGCTTGTTGCTTAGCAACTGCTTTAAATTATGACAGAGCCCCCCCAAAACGTTACTTACAACCCAGTTTTGAAGTTGTGATGTCAAAGACACACACAATGTCTCATGGCTGCATTTGAGGCGCTTGGCAAGTGGCTCACGCTTACAGTTATTTGCAGCGCCTTGTAGTCACGTCGCTGTGATTTACAACAGTTTTACCAATCTTACTTTACTTTTACAAAAGCTGCTCAGGAAGATTGTTTAGTGGTTTTATTAACATTCTCCAGCAATTCCCTTCACCTCAAATCCAGAACTGTCCCAACAGTTAAGTCCAGCCAAAAGCAACTTAATGCTTGTCCACAGAGCAATGGCGAATGAGTCCACAAGGCACCTGAAAGTTTCTCAAACAAGATAAGCCCATCAGGCAAAATTAAATCCTCAATACAAGAGGATTCACAAAGTAAGAAAAGTCCAGAGGAAGGCATGTTCCAAAGTCAAGGCACAACATCAGTTTAAACCAAGGCAGGAATCACAATGACCAAGAAACACACAGCTAGGAAATGAACACGTTGTTCCCAACATTGTCTCCGTCTGTCTGCTGTGCTAAATAGCCAGCTTCTGGTGCAGCCCATCAAGGGGGATGAAGCTGCCACCTCATCAGTAGTCAGGTTGATCTTCATTGCTCCTGAATTTTCTCTGCCCTACATGCAGTGGTGGTATTCAGCCAGTTCGGGCCAGTTTGGACGAACAGGCAGTTAAATTGCTGGCTGGCCCCATCCCTCCCCTCCCCATCCCTTCCAGGAGTTCCCATGCACCCCATTTTGGCTCCCAGACAAGTGCAGGGAGGCCTACTAGGCCCAAAATGGGGCAGGGGGTGCGGTGCACCCCCCATGGTCCATTTTTGCTCCCAAGGGGGTGTAGGAGGTCAAGTGCTACCTGTCACACCCACTGGACACACCCACCATGGTTACGCCCACCCAGCCAGTCATTAGGGCAGAGAACCGGTCGTTAAATTATTTGAATCCCACCACTGCCTACATGTTCTTGGATCAATACAGAAGGCAGTTCCTCTTCCTCATCAATGACGGCTGCAGCTGTGTGCTTTTCCCATCTGAGTGCCTCAGTCGAATCCCTCTCAGATGGCTGCTCCTCCAGTTGCTCTCCAATCGACCGTTCCCCCTCACTTGAATTTGCAGCCTTAGCTTCGAAGACATTAACTGACTTCCCTCCTGATGTGCCCGGGACTGGCTCATCTTCCTCCAAACTAACATCTGAAGAGGCATCTGGGGAAGTGTTTATAGGAGTCATAACAACTGTAATGAAGTGAGCATGGGAAAAGCATGAAATATATTAGCCATTAAATATGTAAGGCATTTTTTAAAATTATTATACATTAATTTCTATCTGCAATAATCATATTAATTCAATTCAGTTGGTGTTCTCTCTCATTCCAGAGTGCTACACAGAAACAAAGGCTTTAACTTACAAGAGTGTAGATATTAAATAAATATTAGAGAATGTTTCTGAACAAGGAAGAGCATTTGACAATGCCATCATAACTCAAAAGAGGCAAAGGCCACCCATTTACCGCTGAGGCTAGATAGCTATTTGGATACCTACACTGAGCAGGAGACAATGGCCTAAACAGCCTTGTGTAAAGTCTATAATTCCACATAAATTTGATTTTAAGTAAGGCAATGCAGTATATACTTAATTCAATAATTAATTGTATAAATTAAAATTAAGTTATTTATATATATATACTGTATATATACATACATACATACATATGCTTTTCTATCTAGCCAGGTTTTACCTACGTAAGTTATGTTGTT
>WNWU01000126.1:942882-983235 GCA_012654045.1 Ptyas mucosa
AGGTAAAACCTGGCTAGATAGAAAAGCATACGAAGCCTACGAAAAAAAGAAAAAAGATACATACATATATACATACATACACACCCACACACAGACATACCAGTGGTGGAATTCAATTTATTTTACTACCGGTTCTGTGGGCATGGCTTGGTGGGCGTGGTGCGGCTTGGTGGGCATGGCAGGGAAAGGATACTGCAAAACCTTCATTCCCACCCCACTTCAGGGGAAGGGAAGGATACTGTAAAATCTCCATTCTCAGCCCACTCTGGGGCCAGGCAGAGGTGGTATTTCCCAGTTCTCCGAACTACTCAAAATTTCTGCTACCGATTCTCCAGAACTTGTCAGAACTTACTGAATAGCACCCCTAAACATACACACACAAATATCACAAAGGAGAAAGGAATTTTTTTCAAGGTGAACAAGTGGGCTGTTTACCACATTCTTTTTTCTTGAACAAGTGACTTAGGTTTTGTCTATTCTTTCCAAATGTTTTCTTTTCCTGTTCCTACTGTCTCAGTCACACACAAAAAAGCAACAGCTCTTTATGTAACCAAGCTGCAGGCTTCACAGAAGTGCAATGACCTTCAGATCTCCACAGATATTATATTTATATTTTTCATCCTAGATCTTTTCCCCAAACTAGTTTTGTGTTCTTATATGACTCTTTCATGTTCACAGCATGGCCAAAGTTACAGAGAGGGCTTTAGTTGGATTATGAAAGGCAGCTTTCAAGTTCATTTCTGAGGCATCAACAAACAAGTGCCACTCATTTACATGGTGTTTATGGCCAAGAATCTCCATAATCAAACAAGCATCTATACTGTAAACTCTGGCACCAAGACTGACAGGAATTGTTCCCCACATGTCCAGACCTGATGTAACCTGCCCCTGCCTTCTATCTTTCTATCTTTTGGGATGCCTTCTGCCTTTACCCTGAGGTTACTTTTCTAGAGAACAATATCAACTAGATTTTACTCAATGATTCTGACAAATACACTACCACTGTTAAAATATAATACCTTAATGTCATTAATACCACTTTATAATGCTTTGGTAAGGCCACACTTGGAATACTGCATTCAGTTTTGGTTGCCACGATGTAAAAAAAAGATGTGGAGACTCTAGAAAGAGTGCAGAGAAAAGCAACAAAGATGATTAGGGGACTGGAGGCTAAAACATATGAAGAACGGTTGCAGGAACTGGGTATGTCTAGTTTAATGAAAAGAAGAACTAGGGGAGACATGATAGCAGTCTTCCAATATCTCAGGGGCTGCCACAAAGAAGAGGGAGTCAAGCTATTCTCCAAAGCACCTGAGGGCAGGACAAGAAGCAGTGGGTGGAAACTAATCAAGGAGAGAAGCAACTTAGAACTAAGGAGAAATTTCCTGACAGTTAGAACAATTAATCAGTGGAATAACTTGCCTGCAGAAGTTGTGAATGCTCCAACACTGGAAGAAGATGTTGGATAACCATTTGTCTGAAGTGGTGTAGGGTTTCCTGCCTAAGCAGGGGGTTGGACCAGAAGACCTCCAAGGTCCCTTCCAACTCTGTTATTCTATAAATAATACAAATTAATAATATAAAGAGAACAGGCCAGAGAATTGGAAACCATACAGTTGTAGGTTGTCACTGGGTTGTTTTTTTTTTCCAGAACCCAATAAATGATCTAAATGATCTTAATTCAACAGAATGAAGAAGATGGAGTCAGGAAAATTAGAGAGCCAATTTGATCTAGTGATTAAAGCACGAGACTAGAAACTATGAGACTGTAAATTTCATTTAGACATGAAAAACTATTTTTATTCCATCTATGCCACTTTCTTTGTTCTGGCTTTACCTACTTTGAAGTATAACTCTCCAGGATT
The DNA here is from genome assembly GCA_012654045.1 of Ptyas mucosa. NCBI lineage: Eukaryota > Metazoa > Chordata > Lepidosauria > Squamata > Colubridae > Ptyas > Ptyas mucosa. The sequence continues at coordinate 944,748 of WNWU01000126.1, forward strand.
CTTTTCAAAGACTAAGTAGCCTACAGCCTAAACATTAATATGTCCTTGCTGTGATTGTCTATGGAGATTCTCAGTCATCCAGGTCATGGTTGTCCCAAAGGTGCTTTTTTCAAGAGGCAACTGGACTTTCTTGTTTTTCTTTGATGACGTTTCATGCTTGAATTGAATACATTAGTATTCAATCTAGAGGCGGTATTCATCCAGTTCTGACCAGTTCTGGCAAACTGGTAGCGGAAATTTTGCATAGTTCAGAGAACTGGCAAATACCACCTCTGACTGGCCCCACCCCCGGTCTATTGGTTACCTCCTGAGTCCCAGCTGCTCAGCTGGGTCTTCTTTTGTTGCCCTGTACAGGAGAACGGAGCTGGAAAGCAGCTTAGTGGTGTTTTATTTTATTTATTTATTATATTTATATGCCGCCCTTCTCCGGAGACTCAGGGTGGCTTACAATGCGTTAAGCAATAGCCTTCATACTTTTGTATACTTATACAAAGTCAGCTTATTACCCCCACAAACCGGGTCCTCATTTTACCCACCTTAGAAAGGATGTGAAGGCTGAGTCAACCTTGAGCCTGGTGAGATTAGAACTCGCAGGAATTGCAGGCAGCTGGATGTTAAATGCTGCCTTTAGTAGGAGGCATTAGCCTGCTACGCCACTCAGGCTCCTAAGTGTGAGGAGGGAATGGAGATTTTACAGCATTCCTTCCCCAGGAGTGGGATGGGAATGGAGATTTTACAGTATCCTTCCCCTGGAGTGGGGTGGGAATGATGATTTTGCAGTATCCTTCCCATGCCATGCCCACCAAGCCATGCCCACCAAGCCACACCACGCCCACAGAACTGGCAGTAAAAATTCTTGAATCCCACAAGTGATTCAGTCAATCCATAAATGGTCCAAAGAGATGGCATCATGGAGGCAAGGTGCCTCCCCCACCCCATCCTCCATTAGACTTTCCCTGATCACATGTAATAATAGAACCTTATTATATGATGACCTCTAATGAAAGGAAACAACAATGGAGATGGATATAGACTCAAAAAGAGTGCAAAAATAAAAACAGTGAAGAATTGAGGATTCATATTCAATTTTTCCAGCGAGATGTGCTGCATTTCCACCTCATAAACTTCAGTCATTATTTTTTCATTACTGTTATTACATTATTATTATGGAGTTCATTTTTACGCTATCAATTAATGCTTACTTATGCAAACAATGCCAAATTAAATGAATACTGAAGACTGAATAAGGGCTGTATTTTGAGTAGAGCAATTTGAATTGACAGAGAGGGGAGCATATTAGTGTGAATTTCCATTTCTAGCAGATATACAGGAGGTAAATTAGTAGCTTCTGAGATGATGCCAAATAAATACTATGTTGTCCAAAACAACAGCAAAAATAATCGGCAGACAGTTCCATAATATGCTCAATCAAATATACAACATGCGGCATTCATGTATTAAGCTGTGGAAATTATTCTTTGTGAATTGCTGCTTTCTTAGTGATGTATAGAAAGAGACAGGCCTGAGTAAGCCTTTGGCATGATGAAGTACAAACTTGCAGGTTGCACAATTTTGAAATTCTTTCTTTTGTTTTCCCCTTACATGCACAATTAGCCTTACAAAGGGAAAAGTCATTAGAGAGATTTTTATATATGGCTTTCATTTTAAACTAAAATGAAATAGAGTGAAATCCATGTATTTTGGCAATCCAGTTTTTTTAAATGTAGAAGGATAAATACTGTAGAGTTTTCCATGCCGAAGAAGATTATGATATGCAAACTGACCAAATATACAATTAGGTCAGAAAACATATTTATTTATTTGTTTGTTTGTTTGTTTAATATTGCTGCCTATTTGCACATGGCGACTCAAGGCGGTTTACAGAATATAAAACCTCATATAAAACAGTAAATATAAATATAATAAATTAATATAATAAAATCACCCATCACCCCTTCCCCCAGCGACAGCACCTCACACGAGCCATTTAATGGGCTTCATCTCACTCTGGGTTTCCCAGGCCCGCTGGTAGAACCAGGTCTTCAGTGCCTTCCAGAAGAATGGTAGAGTGGGGGCCATTTTAATCTCTGAGGGGATGCAGAGAGAGCGAGCCACCACAGAGAAGGCTCTTCTTCTGGGTCCCACCAGGTGTATCTCCCTAGGGAATGGGACCCGCAACATTCCCTGCCTCTCTGCTCTGAGGGGTCGGGTAGATGTGACCGGAAAGAGACAGTCCCTCAGATAACCTGGTCCCAAGCCATGAAGGGCTTTAAAGGTAAAAACCAGCACCTTGAATTGCACCGGAAGCCAATGCAGCTTCCGAAGGAGAGGTGATACATGTGCACACTGGGGTCTGCACAAAACCATGTGGGCCACTGCATTTTGCACCAACTGGAGCTTCCGGATGCTCTTCAAGGACAGCCCCATGTAGAGCTCATTGCAGTAGTCAAGACGGGAAGTGACTAGGGCATGAGTAACTGTGAGTAGGGATTGTTGGTCCAGGCATAACTGGTGCACATAAAGGGCATAACTGGCACACAACCAGCAGTTGCGCAAAGGCCTTCCTGGCCACAACCACTATCTACTCTTCAGGCAGGAGTTGTGAGTCCAGGAGAATCCCCAGATTATGCACAAGGTCTGTTTGTGGTAGTGCCACCCATCCAAGACCATAGGTGGCAATTCTCCATGAGCCAACGAACCCACCAAGCAGGGAGCCACTCCTCCCCACCAGCTCTCACCCAGGGGAGAAGGACCAACACACTCAATTTTTAAGAAGATGTTGGATAACTATTGGTCTCAAGTGGTGTAGGGTTTCCTGCCTGGGCAGCAGGTTGGACTAGAAGACCTCCAAGGTCCCTTCCAATGCTGTTATTCTGTTCTGTTCTGTTCTGTTCTGTTCTGTTCTGTTCTGTTCTGTTCTACTCTACTCTACTCTACTCTACTCTACTCTACTCTACTCTACTCTATTCTATTCTATTCTATTCTATTCTATTCTATTCTACCTCTTACCCAATTTTCTCTTCCAGCCCCAGAATTCCCCAAGTAGCCTTCCTAGGCCCGATTACAGAACATCCAGAAGATTGTAGAAGGTATTCCAAAAAGTAGTCAGAAGGCCTGCTATGCTGCACTAGAAATTGTAGCAGCGGTGTAGTCCTAAAAGTCCTCTGAAGTTCATACATTTCCAAGCTCCCACTCACCAGTTAAACCTCAAGAAATCCCAACAGCAGCCTGCCACTCTCCACAGTGTTAATAACCACATGAGTTGGCCCAGCTGCCCACAAAGGCCAGTGAAGTTTGTTTCTTCTGTCAGCTCTGCCTCCATCAGAAGATCCATGCCATCATTCAGAGCTGCAGCTGCTGGCTCTTGGGCTCTTAGACCAGGATTTAGCTTCAGCTGATTACTGCACCTTAAGACAGTTCAAGGAGGGGGAGTCCTTTGGGAGTCCAGGCAAGCCACACAATCATAAATCATCCACCTCCTCTGCTCCATCTTGTCCTCTTACCTTCCGACTGCCTCTTTCTGACCTCTCCACTTTTCAAGCTCTCGACCTTTCTGTTTCTCCACCTCTCCATTTCTTCAACACATTTCCAGCCTCTTAGTTTATCATGCTTGTCTCCCTCTTGCCTTTTTTAAAACACTCCTCCACTTCCACATACCAATCTCTACATTCCAAACTTTCCAAAACCCTCTTTGGTACAACACTTCGGAGCACCATCTACAAACATATGCAGCCACTGTCACCATCTTAAAAAAAGTAAGAGAGAGGGGACGGGAGGGCGGGAGGGAGGGAGAGAGAGAGAGAGAGTGAGTGGATGGTGTTTCCCATCTTCCCAGAAGATATTTCTCCTCTTCCCTGCAGTAAAACATTCAATTTTTTTTCATTGTTCATCATAAAATCTATTTAAACCAAACAGCCCTTCAGATAGACACTTGGCAGAAAATATGCAAAATGTCATTAATGAAGGCAGAAACTTATGATGACTGAAAGAAGCATGCAATAGACTCAGTTTTTCAAGATGATTAGGCCAACTCTATACATTTTCCCATAGTGCTGTTAGGTACAAAAGGGAGGATATAACTAGGTTGCCTAGGGAACATTCAGTGCCTTAATACACAAGGGAGTAGTAGCAGTGCCTTGAAGTAAATAGTAATGCAGCATTTCTTGGAAAAACCCTTCCCTGGTTCCTCAGGATTTGGACTCCTATCCATTGTGAATATTCCCTTCTCGGGCATCATGATAGAAAAGATGGTAGCCATCAGCTGTAAGCCTGTTTGTAAGAAGTAACTTATCTAGATTCCTTTCAGTCTGACTTCAGATCAGATATAACACAGAAACTGACTGGGTTGCCCTGATCAATAGCCTCTTCTACTAGAGACTAGGGGACTGTTAGTACGTTGATTCTCCTGTCACTCTTAGCAAGCTTTTGCTATTACAATATTGCTAGAAGAGCAAAACATGTTGGGAATTGGGGATTCCAGTCCTTGATCTGACAACAGCCACCACAAAGTGTCCGTGGGTTCTTTTTGGTCCCATGGTATCTCAGTTGGGAATCCCACATAATTATTATTATTTTTTACTCACCTGAGCAATATCTATAGGAAACCGCTTAGGAGAGTGAACAGAAAATTGGTGGTTTCATGCTCAGCCTTGTCTGATTTTCCAGCTATAAGACCACAGTAATCCATGCTCCATTAATTTATCAGTTTCACTATTGCAATGCACTCTGTATGCAGCTACAACTCATGCATAACATGTTTGCTTTATCTTTTCTGGGGCATGGCTAAATAGGACCATATGCTTTTGGCCTTGAAAGTGTAGCATTGGTTGTCTGTGAGACACCAGGCTAAATGTAAGGTGTTGGCATTAGTTTGGAAAATCCTAAATAGTTTTGCATTCATGTATTTTTTTTTTATAGATTATAGATTAAGAGTTGGAAGGGACCTTGTAGGTAATCTAGTCCAACCCCCCCCCCACCATGCAAACAGGAGACCCTACACCATTTCTGACTAATGGCAGTCCAATCTCTTCTTGAAAGTCTCAAGTGATGAAGCTCCCACAACTTCCGAAGGCAACTTCTGTTCCATTGGTCGATTGTTCTCACTGTCAGAAAATTTATCCTTATTTCCATGTTAAATCTCTCCTTGTTCAGTTTCCATCCATTGCTCCTTGTCTGGCCTTCAGGTGCTTTAGAAAATAGCTTGATCCCTTCTTCTCTGTGGCAGCCCTTCAAATATTGGAAGACTGCTATCATGTCTCCCTTGGTCCTTCTCTCCACTAGACTAGCCGTGCCCAGTTCCTGTAACTGTTCTTCATATCTTTTAGCTTCCAGTCTCCTAATCATCTTTGTTGCTCTTCTCTGCATTTTTTAAAAAAATGATTTCCACTAATATCGTTTGATGTGTGCATTTAGATGCTTACGATATCTTCAGTAGAGGCCAGGAGTAATATCTTCTCTGTGGTGATACTCCATTATGAATGTCTGTAGAGATCCTCAGTCATCTACATCATAATTGTCTCTAACACGCTTTTGCAAAAAGGAACTGGACTGTTGTTTTTTTTAACTTGAGGAAGAAGAAGAAAACGTTTTGCTTCTCATTCAAGCCTTTTCAAAAGTTTCTTTTCGAAAAAGCACCTTTGCAACTCCATTATTAAAATCTTATGAATGAGCCATACATTTCTTACTTTCAGAAGGCAGCAGATCTCTGGTGTTTTGGTTTTTTTTAATTACCATTGTGTGTGTGTGTGTGTGTGTGTTTTATTTTTAAGTATTGTTGATTTTATTTGGATGGTTTTACATTAAAGTATTTTATGTAAAACAACTTGTAAACTCCAGGCATCTCTGAGAGGAGAGTAATATCATTTCTCTGTGAAAGTAGTGGCCCATCTCAGATTTTCTGAGTTCAGAAAAAATATTTTTTTCATGGAACTGAAGAACATAAATAAATAACAGCAGATATGTGCTGCTGCTCCTGCTTCTTCCCTTCCCCTACTTTATAATAGCTGCAATGATAGAGATTAATAGAACATAATGAGATAACATCTTCTTTAAAATTTGTGATTAGCCCAAAGCATGGACCATATACTTTTTTGAAAAAGTACTTTGATTTAGTTCCACTGACTTTAGTTGGGTTAAAGGCAGAAATGTTGAGTCTGCCCAGGGAAATTCCAGATCAGGACCATTGCCTGATCAATGAGCCATGAGATCTCACTAGCCCATCTCACCCCAGCATATTAATAAATACAGTAATTATTCACATTCCATGCCTTCTCATACATGCTTTCCACATTATGGTTATACAATGTCACAGGCATTGTAGCTAGAAAATGCTGCATGCACTCAGTTTTTGTAGTTTGTTAAAAATGCAGTTCACGTTTTTGTGAAGCAAAAGCTGCAGTTTTGAAGAATCAAAAGCACATATGCAACTGCACCTAAAAGAGAAGGCTACAAAGTAAACCATGTACATGTACCATGAAACTGAAGTCACATTTTTTAAAATTGTGCCCTCTGCCTTCCTACCCTGGGGAAATGTTCAATAAGAGGCATTATTTGACAAGATGCTTTTGAATGGAGCATTGGCGGCCATTCCTTTATTTTCTGCATCAGACTTAATTGCTTTTTTGCCTATTCTCCATACCCATATCCATTTTTTTGTTATTATGGTATTCCAAGATGAAATATTATGTTATCCTTGTCTTCTGTTAAAGATGGGAATATAGATCTTTTAGACTAGACTAGACTAGACTAGACTATATTAGACTAGACTAGACTAGACTAGACTAGACTAGATAGACTAGACTAGACCAGATTAGACTAGATTAGACTAGAATTCTTTATTGGCCAAGTATGTTTGGACACACAAGGAATTTGTCTTTGGTGTATATGCTCCCAGTGTACATAAGGAGACTAAAATACATTCATCAAGAATAAAAATATACAACACTTAGTGATAGTCAAGGTTACTAATAAGCTATCAAATCGTACTAGGAAACAAATAAAAACAATATAATTGAAAGATACAAGCAACATGGTTATAGTAATAAGCGGGAAGAGATAGATACTAGTAAGGAAGAGAAGAATAATAGTAATACAGTCTTAGTAAATTATTTGACAGTGTTGTGGGAATTAATTGTTTAGCAGAGTGATGGCATTCGGGGAAAAACTGTCCTGTCTAGTTATTCTGGTATGCAGTGCCCTATAGCGTCGTTTTGAGGGTAGAAGTTGAAACAATTTATGTCCAGGATGTGAGGGGTCTGTAGATATATTCACAGCCCTCTTTTGACTTGTGCAGTATACAGGTCCTCAGTGGAAGGCAGGTTGGTGACAAGTGTCCTTAAATTTTTAATTTAAAATTAATTTTCGCCTTAAAACAAAAATAGATTTTGTTTTTGGCATTCTTTTCTTGTAACATGGAAGAAAGGCTCTATTCCAGTCAAATCCTCTTTGGGGGATATTGTATCATTGTCATTACAGTTAGTAAAAGTTATTAAAAGCAAGGATCGAGGCATTTTCTGATGGCCGTATTTTGACATATAGCTGGAGAAGATGTCCTCATGACTGTATTCACGTATTGTTGAAATGATAGAACGGGTGGGAATAGAAATGATGAAATACCCAGCTTCTTTGTTGTGTGCATATATTTTTTTCAAAGTAAACATAGGCTTGGAAATTATTTTAATACATGCCTGTGCAAGATAGGCACAATTCATGTAACTCAGTGCGCTTGATAGTATGCCGGTCTTAATGCAATTGTGTCTTTCCAGCAGAGCAATCCTGCATAAAATGCTTACTTTGTATTAGTCTGAGTTATAAAAGACCTCTGAAAAGAGTTACTTTAAGAGTCAGTTGCCTTTGGATATAGTTAGTTCCATATTAAGGATAAGGAAGATGATAGGGGGAAAAAATCTAATGCTAGCCTGCAGTGTTCTGCAGATATGCTAAAGAATAGGCTAGCGAGTGTGGCAGAATTCTTTTGATGTGCATGCACCAACATTAGATTCAGATGTAACACTTGGATTTTCAAAGCAATGCTCCCTATCCTGGAGAAGGCTGGTCAAAACATGAAAGAATCAATCTGAGTTCTAGAAATCAAAGGATGTTTTTATGAAACCATTAGTTCTAAAGAAATGTTAAAATGAGCTTAAATCTAAATCAAATATGTGTAGTTTGTAAAAGAAGACAAGCTTTATCCCTTCTAGGTAAAGGTAAATGTTCCCCTCGCACACATGTGCTAGTCGTTCCCGACTCTAGGAGGCGGTGCTCATCTCCGTTTCAAAGCCGAAGAGCCAGCACTGTCCGAAGACGTCTCCATGGTCATATGGCCGGCATGACTAAACACCAAAGGTGCACGGAATGCTGTTACCTTCCCACCAAAGGTGGTCCCTACTTTTCTACTTGCATTTTTTACATGCTTTCGAACTGCTAGGTTGGCAGAAGCTGGGACAAGAAACAGGAGCTCATCCTGTTATGTGGCACTAGGGATTCGAACTGCTGAACTGCCGACCTTTTGATCAACAAGCTCAGCATCTTAGCCACTGAGCCACCTCATCCCCTTATCCCTTCTAGACATATTCTAATTCACTCAAGAGTGGCTTCCTACATATCTTTTTTTTCCCTTGTACATTCGCAATATCATCCTTCTAGGATGCCTCATTGTTTTGTAGCTTAAAATCAAGGTAGGTTTTTGTCTTTGTTTTCTATGCTGCTAATTCTACCACTGCAATCTGGTAAGACCAGCAATTTAGCATTCACCTATCTACTTTGTTTCAGCTATTGTTTTCAGGCTCCGAAAACCAAAAATAGACACAGAATTATTTCCAAGTAGTTTCCTGTATTGTTTCTCACCTATAAACAGAATCTTGCCAAACTAAAACAATAGCAATAGTACTTAAACTTATATACCGTTCCATAGTGCTTGACAGCACTCTCTGAGTGATTTATAAAGTTAGTATTTTGCCCCCAACAATCTGGGTCCTCATTTTACCCACTTTGGAAGGATGGGAGGCTGAGACAACTTTGAGATGGTCAGGATCAAACTCCTGGCTATGGGCAGAGTTAGCTTGCAAAACTTCATTCCAACACCATGCCACCATAGCTCCTAAGAGCCACGGTGGCGCAGTGGTTAGAATGCAGTACTGCAGGCTACTTCTGCTGATCACTGGCTGCCAGAGGTTTGGCAGTTCGAGTCTTACTGACAAAGTTGGATGAGGAATTCTGGGAGTTGAAGTCCACAAATCTTAAAGTTGCCAAGGTTGGAGACCCCTGTTCTAACGGGTCAGGGTGACCCTAGTTGGTGCAGAAAGTTGTATAGGGATGAAGAGGTGAAGTTATGAGGATATAGCCAGAGAGAGAGAGAGAGAGAGAGAGAGAGAGAGAGAGAGAGAGAGAGAGGGGGGGGGGGGGATGTTGCCAGCAATAGATACAATAGGTATGAAATTGGATTAAAAAAAAACCCCAAAACATTCATTTATTGTTTTTGCTATTCCCCAAGAAATTACATGAGTGCTTTAGTTATGCATGTTTGACATGTATTATTAATTTAAAAATCCTTTTAATTGTGTGAGATTATCGTATATGTGTAATTGGAATACCCTTCGTAAAATGTACTTTGGCTACTGTTTGAAGATCTCTTACTGAGTCTTTATTTAATATTTATTTATTTACTGCAATCCCAAAAGACATCTGAGTGGTTTAAAAATGCTTTTACAACAAAGAGGTTAAAAAACAATCAAGCCGCATAATTATAACTAAATTATAAATATGCATTAGGAGTTGATTTAAAATTTGAAGCATGTTTCTGAAAATATCTGTTAATAACAGCAAAACCTGGAAAAATGATATTAGAAACAGGATTTCTGGTTAAAAAAAAAAGTTTGTTTGAGCTAAAGATTAAAAAAAAATCCTGCTGGGAGCAGATTTGTTCTTTTTCAAAGCCAGGGTATTCATACCATTAAAAATGCTACCAGGAGCAGAAAAAGAAATCCAGATAATGGTGGCTGGGCCTCGTACATCTTTTTTATTTTCCTACTAAAATGTAGAATCATTTCTCACATGGTCATTCCATGAAGTGCTGCAAAGGAAAAGCAATGTCTGTGAATATGACACTTATCAATAGCAATAGCACTTAGACTTAGTGCTTTAACAGCCCTCTCCAAGCACTTTACAGAGTCAGCCTATTGCCTTCAACAGTCTGGATCCTCATTTTACTGACCTTGGAAGGATGGAAGACTGAGTCAACCTTGAGCCGGTCAGGATCAAACTCCTGGCTGTGTGCAGAGTTAGTCTGCAATACTGCATTCTAACCACTGCGCCACCTCAGCTCTTTGCAGACACAGTGGCCCAACACTTAAACTGGACTCACTCAGATTATGATGAAATATTATCTTCAAATTTAAGGGTCAGATTATTTCCAAGTCAATCTATAAAGATTCCTGATGTCAGGGTTCCAAGTAATAGATCCATTGCAAGCAAAAACTCCAAGGTAGGTGAATTCCTCAAAGAATAGCTTTATTGGAAATATCATATAGGCACATATCTGGTGAAAACCAACTATGAAGGGCACCTTGGTTTTCACCTAATTAAAAGTTTTTCCCTCAGTCCCAAACCAGTAGTGGGTTTCAATTCAATTTGCTAAATTTAGTTTGCTAAATTTAGTTTGCGCGCGCATGACGCAGAAGCATCCGGGCGGGTGGGTAGAGCCTCCTGCCACCGCCACTACTGGTTCAACCGATCTGGGGTGAACTGGTAGCAACCCACCATTGTCCCAAACAATCAGTCACATGGCCCAATCAAAGCAGTGTCCACTGTTCTGGTGACAACACTCCTCTTTCCTCTGGTCAGGTGTGAGAATGTCCTTGGTTCCCAGGTGAAAGAATTTTATTTTGACTACACAACCCCATCTATCTCTAATCCCCCCCTCTCTATCCCTCGTTCCCGTGTGGCAGCACTGAAGCTACAAGATGGCTTCAGCCAGGTCAGCTTCAGGGTTGATACCTGATCCTTCAGCACTCCTTTTTAGCAAGTAGATAAATTTGTACACATGCTGGTAGAAAAGCAGTGGGTAATTTGAAATCCCTTCTGAGGAATGAACATTTATGGAATGAAGCAAAAATGTCTGAGTAGAACAGTATGCTTCTCCTCACTCTGTTGTGTGGGAGTGAGTTGGTTGGGTATATGAGGAGAAATATTTTTAAAAAGTTGAATATGGTCAGAATGGGATATTTTAAAAGTATCTGTGATCAAACAAAAAAAGACAGAGCCAAGGATGGATATGTTTGAATATAAAAGTGAGTGTTCAAGATGAAGTTTGTTAAGCTGGTCATACAAAGGCAATGAATTGGACTGAAACACAAAACAATAAATGAACAGTGAATGGATTGAGAGGAAGGAAGACTGAAAAGTCATGGTTGGATGGAACCGAAGCCCTGGAAAAAGATAGATATGAAGCTTGCAATGTATGGCTGTGAAAGTTGGACCCTAAGAAAGGCTGAGCGTCAAATAATTGAGGCCTCTGAACTATGGTGCTGGAGAAGACTCCTGCGAGTCCCTTGATTGCAAGGCGATCAAACCGGTCAGTCCTAGAGGAGATCAACCTGGCTGCTCTTTAGAAGGCCAGATCCTGAAGATGAAACTCAATTACTTTGGCCACCTAATGAGAAGGACGGTAGAGAAGAGCCTAATGCTGGGAATGATTGAGAGCAAAAGAAGAAGGGGACAACAGAGAATGAGGTGGCTGGATGGAGTCACTGAAGCAGTCGGTGTGAGCTTAAATGGACTCCAGAGGATTGTAGAGGACAGGAAGACCTGGAGGAACATTGTCCATGGGGTTGCAATGGGTCAGACATGGCTTCGCAACTAACAACATGAAGCTTGTAGAAGCTTGTAGAAAAGGCTTTATATGAGGTAGGCATGGTAGAAACAAGGTTAGTTTACAACTGTTTCTTTTTTCAAACTGCAACTTTAAGATGTATAGATTTCAACTCCCAAAATATTCCAGCCAGAGTTCAGAATTTAAAAAAGAGAGAAGAGTTTGGTTCAATATATGTGTGTGAACTTGCTGTGTATGGAATGGAATGGAATTTTCCCAAAGAGACTAAAATTTGAAACACCTACAGGCTGTAACCAGATTGGCCTATGGAGTCTTAAGGGCTTGAAATAGAATGGAAATTTTGATAGGATTTATTGCAACACACCTTTAAAACAAAGGCATTCCTCATAGCTCAATCATACCATCTTCTAAACCCAGTTCTTCAAATTTATAATAGGTGGGGGGGGGGGACCAAGAGAAAGGAGAATGGAAAGCATACAGAATCTACTGTCTTTGATAACTATTAAATATGCCACCTCATACCACTCACTTTCCCTTCCTTTGACATGTCTGTATTTTGTGCATTCAATCATTCTAGTCCCCAGTAAAAGAGATATCAATGTAATTTACAGATACAGTAGTTTAAACATTATACTTGCAGTTAAAAAGGACCAGACAACCCTGTGACCCATTGGGTCATCCTTTGAGACAAAAATAGTACAGTCTGGCGTGACCAGAATGAATACTAAATTTTAGACTGATTATATCTCACCTCACCCAAGATCCAACACAGGACGAAAGCCATTAGCCACAATAGGAATTGCCCAACACCCTTTGAGAACAAAACTTCCTTCATTGCACCACCCCCAGAACAGTTCAAAGTTCAAAGTCACAGCAACCTATAAAGATCCATCCACTCATTCAACCATTTGTTCAGCTGACCCAGAACTACGCACTGTCTTTGTGGTTCTGTTCAATAAATCAACTTCCCAATCAGCCTCCATGTTGTTTCCAGCTTCTTTCTTCCAGCTTGGAATTGAACCAGAAGGATTTTCCTTCCAACAAGGGGTAAAGGGCTAGCAACTAAGTGGTTGGGAAAATTCAGCCAAGCATCATCAAGTCTTAAAAATTAAAAGTCATCTGAAAATCAAAACTAGGCCAGGTCCTGCAGATTCCTTCAGATTAAACTGACAAAGCTGTAAAGTCAGTGGTTATGAATTTGATCAATGTTGCCTTCAGAATGTTTAGCCACATGCTTCAATGAGCTATTAAATGTTCTATATGATTTCTAGCCAAGACAGATCCCAGAAGGCCACTCAGCAAAGCTTCACTGGTTGATGAGAGCAGGGGCAATGGTAGAAGAGAAAAAAATAATTTTGCCTCCATCACCTTCACAAACTAAGCTTATTAATAAACTCTCAGTAGACTTCAATCAAAGTTGAGATGAAACATCCCTCATCTGCATTCCAATAATCTCTCAACTTGCTTCATAGCCTTTCTGAATTGTCTACGAAAGATGTGCCAGTAACATCCATGAGAAAAAGCTGAGAAGTTCATTCAAAGCCATACCACAAACGGTTTGATTTGCAAGCCATTTACAACCCACTGTAAAACTGACCTTCCTTTCCTCCACTTTATCCTCTTTAATTGAATTTGCAAACACTTTTCAAGAGCTTGTTACCGCTGGCTGACTGAGTGTGAAATGACAGCTGGAAGGTGATGAGGTATAACAGGTGGTTAGTCTCTCCAATACAACCCAAAGCTCAACTGAAACTTATTGGACTGCCTTTTCTACCTGATACAGAGGCAGAGGAAAGCAGAAAAATTCCGATCCTCCAAATGTAAAGCAATAATTTTGGGGTCCTTGCATGACATTAGTGATGTTTTGCATCTGCTGCCATATAATTGATTTTCTAAATGCAATTTTATTATGCAAACTAATAAAGCAATATAATTTTAGGTGATGGAATTATATCCTGCAGCAAACATGAATTGCAGCCTTATGTAGTGGACTTCAGCATGAAATCCTGGGGAATTCTATCTATGTTTGCAGGGAAGGTTGTAATAGTAGCTCTTAGTAAGACAGGCTTTGCATGAAAAAGAATGTCACGGTCTACCCCAAGAAAAAAATATCAATAGGCTGTAATACTGTAACGGGGCTTGCAAAGATCTCCTTGAGTTTCCAGAAATCTATTGCCTGTAAGAAACTAAAAATACTCAAGAAATCAATTGACTCAATGTAAGGCAGCTACACACTTGTACATCAGCAATCTCTCACATTAAATCTGTGTTTTCCATAGCTACCAATTTCATGGCCATTAAGGAGTTGGATGCTTTGGCCAAACATTCCTGTTTTGATATTTCTAAAATGAAAATCCATTTCTGTCTCTGCAGGAATGCTTGCTTCAGTTCATTATCTTGAAGATTAACTTAGCCACTGAAGTCTTAACTCAAGAACACTTATCGTTACTTCAATAGCACTTAACTATCTACCTTTGGAAAAAAAAAGTCTAGAATATCTACAACTAGAATCTCTAATATGGCAATGGCATATTTATAAAAATTGCCACTGGTAATACATAAACTACATTCTTGAGAAAAGCCTAACTATTTTCAGGATGAATACACTCAGCACGCAATTAAATTATAAGCACTATGTTTATAGTGTATAGTATAGTGTATACTGTAGAGTTGAACTGAAACAGGAAACTTTTTTGTTGGGGGTTAGACCCACAAATATTGGATTGACTCAATGGTATTTGATGCTGCACATAATTACTGCAGGGAGACTGGCATTCGCACAAGAATGGAAGAATAAGGACTTACCAACGGACGCAAAAATAATTTATAAAATCATGGAATGTGCAGAGTCTGACAGACTTACAAAACTGATCAAGGGTAAGAGACTCAGACTTTTATGGTAGTTGGAATATGTGGTATGATTGGACCCAGAAATGATGGGAGAGAGACAAGGGATAATGTCGGATTATAATTATAGATGATTGTATATTTATGGTAATCAATAAGTATTGGAAAGGTAAATTTGTATACAAGAATCTGTAAATATTTTCTATTTTTACTCTCTGATTACTGGTGTATATATATGGATATTTTGGCGATGTTACACCCTGATAGAAAAATTATTATACATTTGTTTTTGATTTTTCTTTTTGATGCTCTAATAAAATTTATTTTTTAAAAAATTATAAGCACTATGTTTCCAATACACCTGTAAAAAATATCCACAAAATGTTAAACAAATTTTAATAGAAGGTCAAGGTTTTCTTAAGGCAATTGGTTATTCTCTGTGATTAATATCCCTCAAAGTAACCTTCTGTGTCCATTTTGAAGAGTAGTTATCATGCTAATCTGATTTGTAATGGTCCACAGGCCTGATAACTTCATTAAGATCAAAAAATAAATCATAGTCATGGCTACCAACATTGAGGCATATTCAATGGATAGTTCAAATCTTCTGAAGTACAAAATCATAAAGCACTTTGCTTTATTTGGGATAAAGACTTGCAATAGATTTACGGGTTGTTATCATCCCCTCGGAGTCTGACACAATTGCAACGCGGGTTGCACCAGGCGTTCACTTGGGCCCCCAGCAGTTTCTCCTGGGACCTCTGCATCTCACTGAAGTTTGTGACTCATGAGAAAGCAGCAACCAATAAGGTTCCACTCCAGCTGCATATACTCAGCAGAGAGGGAATTTAAGTCTCACAGGAAGATAGCTCCTGTGCTAAAAGTAACTCCAGCATCTGGCTTGTGATGCTTGGTATCTAGTTATTTACAGTCCTGGATTGTGACAAACAGTGATCTTGTCTTGCCCTTGATTTGGCAGCATAAATCTTTGGTTTGACTTTAGACTGCTTGACTTCAAAATTTGCCTTGTCCAACTAAATTCTTTTCTACAATTAATTATTGTTTCCTGCAGCTTTGCTGTTAGGATTTGCAGAAGAAAGGAATAGGATATGGCTACTTAAGTGAAAAGAAGGACTGGGGTGACATGATAACAGTGTTTCAATATTTGAGGTGGTGCCACAAAGAAGATGGAGTCAACCTAGTGGTGGGATTCAAGTAATTTAACAACCGGTTCTCTGCCCTAATGATTTCTTCCAACAACCCGTTTGGCAAATTGTTCAGAAAAACAATATAATTGAAAGATACAAGCAACAAGTGGGAAGTGGGAAGTGGGAAGAGATAGATACTAGTAAGGAAGAGAAGAATAATAGTAATACAGTCTTAGTAAATTATTTGACAGTGTTGTGGGAATTAGTTGTTAAGCAGAGTGATGGCGTTTGGGAAAAGACTGTCCTTGTGTCTAGTTGTTTTGGTGTGCAGTGCCCTATAGCCTCTTTTTGAGGGTAGAGCTTGAAACAGTTTATGTCCAGGATGTGAGGGGTCTGTAGATATTTTCACAGCCCACTTTTTGACTCGTGCAGTATACAGATCCTCAATGGAAGGCAGGTTGGTAGCAATTGTTTTTTCTGCAGTTCTAATTATGCGTTCGTCTTGTTTGGTTGCAGAGCCACACCAGACAGTTATGGAGGTGCAGATGACAGACTCAATAATTCCTCTGTAGAACTGAATCAGCAGCTCTTTGGGCAGTTTGAGCTTTCTGAGTTTGCACAGAAAGAACATTCTTTGTTGAGCTGCATATATAGACTCTGTATATATATATATGCAGCAATCAGCAAATATGAGTAATTTCACGCCCCTTGAGAAATGCCATTCCCCTCCCCCCAAACAGGTGAAACTCTTCAGAGCTTCAGCACTGATGTGATTTACCTCGGTGCTTCACAGAAAGTGCTAGAGACAATGGGCTCCACCTTGGGAAAACATCAAGGCATGGCAAGTGGTTTCAGTGCATACACCGTGCCTACGGATTACTGAAGCGCAGAGAAGTAGCTGAAGCAAAGCAGCAGGACACTTCAGATGTGCCATGTAAATACCCTGCGGTGCTTTTCCATGGGGTGATGCAATGAATCATCTCCAAATTAAATCACCCCAGGAAAGCTTTGCACGGACCTCCTCCGTAAGGACATTTTTAACATTCTATTTGGAGGTTTCAAAGTCAAAAAGCCTGTGCGTACTGGAGCGGAGTGAAGGAGGAGAGGTGCACAAGCTGGGTGAGCTAGCAATGGGATTGAAAAAAATGTGCAAACAATGCTTTTTCAGGTAGCTCCTGAAAGAGCACTAAGGCAATAGTAATTCAGGAACAATACGTGTGAACAAACATTTTTTTAATATATATATCTCAGCTGAAAGCACCAAGTGTGACATTCTCCTCCATAGCACATATAAGCAAACATCACAAACATTCGGGACTGAATATAAGTTAGTGGTTAGCTATCGTTGACAAAGTAATGCTTCCCAGAAACGTGACCTCAAATTCCCACATGCCAAAGGTAGTTTTGGCTTGACATCATATTTTTTGGAAAAAGAAAATCCATGTATACAGTGGTGGGCTGCTCTCAGTTCGGTCTGGTTCTATAGAACTGGTAGTAAAACCGGTGGGAGGCTCCACCCACCCACCACGACATCATCATGGGTGATCTGTGCATGCACAGAAGCGCATGTGCATGTTCCCGCTGCAAACCAGTAGTAAAGGTAAGTGGAACCCACCCCTGCATATATGCCACTTCAAAAGAGGGACCAAAAACCTTAATAGCAAACTGTGAGCCTTTCCTCAGGCATTATTATTATTATTATTTATTTATTTATATTTATATGCCGCCCTTCTCTGGAGACTCAGGGCGACTTACAATGCGTTAACAATAGCCTTCATACTTTTGTATATTTTATACAGAGTCAGCTTATTGCCCCCACAAACCGGGTCCTCATTTTACCCACCTTAGAAAGGATGGAAGGCTGAGTCAACCTTGAGCCTGGTGAGATTAGAACTCGCAGGAATTGCAGGCAGCTGGATGTTAAATGCTGTCTTAGTAGGAGGCATTAGCCTGCTACGCCACTCAGGCATATGGTGCTGTCAGCTATTCTCGAATTGGCAAAAAACTCTTCTTGCAAGATATTTATTCCCTGCCGACAGTCTATTACCGTGCACATTTTGTTGCCTATGTTTCAAACTTTTTCTCCAAAGCACCTGAAAGCAGTTTGAGAAGCAATGGATGGAAATTTAACAAGGAAAGAACTCACCTAGAACTAAGGAGAAATTTTCTGAGAGTTAGAACAATTAATCAGTGGAACAACATGGCTCCAGAAGTTGTGGGTGCTCCATCATTGGAGGCTTTTAAGAAGACACTGGACAGTCACTTGTCTGGAATGGCATAGGATGTCTTGCTTGAGCCGGGGGTTGGACTAGAAGAGCTCCAAGGTCCCTTCCAACTCTGTTATTCTGTTCTGTTCATTTGCTTTGCTATTCTTAAACAGTGTCGAGTGGGAAAAAAGTACTTAATTTCCAGGATTTTTAATGACAACTTACGACTCTCACACCTGAGGATGGAGGATGAGATGCAAGTAATATCATGGGAGCATGGCAGAAAGAATTAGCCAGGGCTTGCTTGGGTTGTGGTTTGATTTGTTTAGTAAGCCTAAGTCTGCCAAACAGAATTTTAAAATGTATGCAACCTTTCTCTTTCTTTTTATTTCCTCTCTCAATGAGCAGTTCTAGTCTATGGCACAGAAGTACTTTCCATCAGTCCAGGAACTGGTTTGGGAGGGTGCTACCAACATTTCCAATTGCTATTCTGCTAGGCAATGAAAAAAGAAATAGAGGCTGAGTTGTAAGAGAAGCAGAAGAAGGAGAGTTGGGCAGAAAATACATTTTTTGGAGTAACTGACCTGCAGTTCTTCTGCGATCAGCTCTCTGACCCTGCATTTAATAGGGTGCAGATCTATTGGGGGATGTGGCAGCTCAAAATAAGTTTCTTTTTCCTGTGGAAAAGGAAGTGTAGGGGGAGAGATTCTTTAGCTACTATTCAACTGTTGTACCAAATGTCTTTTGTTTTGGATGCAGCAAGAACTAGCTTCCATGTGGTCACTCGTGGCTTTGTGGCCTCTAGATTGGACTGCATTTTACATGGGGCTGCCCTTGAAGAGCATTTGAAATGAAGTGCAGAATCCAGCAGTGTGGGCAGTTAATGGTTTCAGTCTTTTGGTGGATGTGACAACATTGCTTCACGAGTTGCCTTGGCTCCCTTTGTGCTTCTGGGTGCAGAAGTGATGGTACGTGGGTAAAACCTTGTGAGAAAAAATGAAGAGAAGCTGCTAAGTCAGAAAACAAAGAATATAACTTATAGCTGGATAGTGGGTGAGCAAGAGGCTCAGAAGGGACTCTCCCTGGTTCCTCAGGCTGTAAGAGAAAAAGTGGAAGAATTTTACTTGCAGACTTGCAAGATAATGTAGCTTTATAATAAATAAAAATTAGTTTATCTGGTCTTGTTTCCTGTGTTGTCTATCTAGGAAGACTGACATCAATTCAATTTAAAATCACCTTTAAAGACCATTGTGACTTGGGACCAGGCTATTCATAGGACCTTCTCTTGCCAATTATTTCTACCCATCCCACCCATTCCAGCAGAAATTGCATAATGGGATGTCATCAGTTAAGAAGTGTCTGTTGCTGGGGCCCAGAAGGAGGGCTGTTTTTATCATGGTGCCAGTTCTGTGGAACAGCATTTCCTCTGAGATGAGATTAGTCCCAACTCTGCTAGCATAGACCACACCTGGTGCCCCAGATGATAGAGCCCTCTCTCTTGTTTTTATATGTGATTATTTTATTTTATGATGCTTGACATCTACATGTTTTTATTTCTACATTAGGCATGTATCTGCTTTATCTTTTATTGTAAGCCGCCCAGACTCATGTATGTGTGCTGTCCTACCCACTCACACATACAAGAGAGTTCATGAGGCAAGAATATTCCAGAGTCTACAATGCACAAATTAATTCCAAACATGGTGTTCATCCAGAATGAAGCAGGAAACAAGACGACCAAAAACACACAGCTAGAAAACAAACATGTTGTTCCCAGCAACGCCTCCCTCTGTCTGCTGTGATAAATAGCTAGCTTTCTGGTGTAGCCCATCAAGATGAGCGGGGCCTTCTCCTCTCAAGTAGTCTGGCTGATCTCCATTGCTCCTGCCTTTTCTCTGCCCCAGAGTGTTTTTGGATTAGGTGCAGAAGGCAGTTCCTCCTCTTCTTCGCTGGGTGTCTGCCACTGTAAGCTTTCCCCAGCTGAAGCCTCCTCCAAATCTCTTCTGGCCGGCCCGATCAGAGCCATCAATCAACTCAGTTCCTGATGTGTCAGGAATGGGCTCATCCTCCCCTGAGCTGACTTCTGAGGAATCTGGGGAGTCACCCATCACAGTATGTGAGATGCGCATCTATATAAATCAAATCAATATCTAAAGGAGATGTGGTGTTGAATGGCTTCTTTGACACCATCCGTTCTGTGGAGTGAGCACTTAGTAGGGTAATCAAAAGATTGGTTTTAAAGGAGCTGTTTCCTGGTTCTCTTCCCTTCTGCCATTTTGTCCACATCACCAGCAAAAAAAAAAAAAAAAAAAAAAAAAAATGAGTGAAAAAGTAGAGAAGGGGGTTTAGAGAACTGAACAGGCAAAACTTCTTCCCCCTTTATTACTCTGATTCACATCAGATGCTGAACCTAATTGGCAGATAAGGATAGTTTTGACATATGCCTGGTCATTTTCCAAGAAGATCAATGGATTGGCTTGAAACGGTTCCACTGGGCCTACATAGGCAGATTTATCATGAACGGTGGCAGCTAAGAGCCACTTCCCCCTATTTCATCTTCCCCAACAGTACCTATGGGATAGGAAAACTAGTAGCAGAAAATTGCTTCCATTAACACTACACAAACACAGACACACATTTCTTGTCATCCCACTAACAGCTCAGGAATCTCCTTTCAGAATATCTCGACTTTTGCTCCACTGAAATAAAATCAACTTAAATGGTCTAATTGAAAAAAAAAAAGTTTGAAGCTATTTTTTCCCCCTGAGCTCAAAGCCAAATGTATTTCTTCTTTCATACACATTCTACTTTTTAGGGGCAATTATGGATTCAGGCTCAATTTTATATGATGTGGAACATATCATATATAAAAGAGTTGGAAGGGACCTTGAAGGTCTTCTAGTCCAACCCCCTTCTCGAACAGGACACCCTATACCATTTCAGATAAATTGTTGTCCAATCTCTTTGTGAAAGCCTCCAGGGATGGAGCAACCACAACTTCTGAAGGCCAGTTATTCCATTGGTTGATTGCTTGCACCGTTAGGAAATTTGTCCTTCGTTCTAGGTTGCTTCTCTCCTTGGTTAATTTCCATCCATTGTTTCTCATCTTGCCTTTTGCTGCTTTGACTCTCTTGTCTTTTTGGAACCTCTCTAATATTTGAACACCGTTATCAGTGGTGAGATGTGTGCCATATGTATGTATATTCTTTGTTCACTTCTAAATAGTTAACAAACCTATCTTTTTTCATGTTCAAGTGATGGTTGCAAGGTTGTTCTAGATAATGCTTCCACAGTACTTAATATTTGAGCAATTAGAAAAGAAATTAAATGGGGAGTTATGTTGAACTGCTCTCCATTGTGTGCTCAGGCTGCAAGGTCATTTCTTCACAGTAAGAACAAAATATTTGAAAGCAAAGAAAATGTCCAGCAATTTTACCCCCCTTTTAATTAATTATACATTTAAAAATAATTCTGGAAGCAAAGAATGAGGAAAGACCTAATACTGATTTTGGAAGAAATTGATTGATTGATTGATTGATTGATTGATTGATTCGATTTATATGCTGCCCTTCTCCGGAGACTCAGGGCGGCTTACAATGTGTTAAGCAATAGCCTTCATACTTTTTGTATATATCTGCTTAGAAGGACTTTCGGGCCCCCCAAGCGGTGTTCTTTTTTATACAAAGTCGGCTTATTGCCCCCACAATCCGGGTCCTCATTTTACCTACCTCGGAAGGATGGAAGGTTGAGTCAACCTTGAGCCTGGTGAGATTCAAACTTGCAGTAATTGCAGGTAGCTGGTGTTACTTAACAGTACTTTAGTCTGCTGCGCTACCAAGGCTTAACTTTTCAGTGAAATAAAAAGCTAAAAACATGATTATTTACCGTATGTGTAAACCTGATCAGATTTTTTTTTCAATGAATGAAAATGAAAGACCTAATAAATAAAAAAAAATATTTGCAGAAGGAGACCTGATTTTATAAGGAGAGACTTATAAGAAGGTAGTTTTTCTAGGATAAAATTTGCTCCAGACCAGATTGACTTTATGGATGCTGTCTGATTCAAAACTTATACTCTCATTATATTATTGTTTTATGTCTTGTTATTGCTTTTTATGCTGCACTGTGAGAAAAAAAGTAGAACAGTAGGGAGGAGGAGGTGGGGGGAGAGAAAGGGGAAGTTGAAGGAGAAGGCTTTAAAATACATTCAAAACCAAAATAATGCATTTAAGCAATCAACACTTACACTGTCCCTGTAATATAGTGCACAGAAACTATTGTTGACTAGATACAAGAAGATACTTCAGACTACAAAAACTTGCCAGAACTCATCATCTAATTACATCTCCCCTAAAACAAATCATTTGCATTTACCAAGGAGAATTAGTGTTAGGTTGTTGTCAAAACAACTGAAAAAATGAGATATATATGCTGTCACAACATTTTGCTTGAGGCTATATAGATATGATAGAGATATATGAATAACTCTTAAGCTTTGGGATACAGATTGAATTGATTAAATTAATCCTAAACCATCATCATTTCCTGATCATCATCATCATCATCATGATTGATTAATTAATTAATAATCGTAATGGGGACCCCAGTGGGCTGGTGAATTATTGAGATGGCTCTTCTATTACTATGTTTCTTTTGTTTTAATTTGGTCTTTTATAGCTTTTTCAATGTTTTATAATTATAATTGATTTAGTATTTATTAATTTAATTGTTGTTCAAGCTCTGCTGTATGCCACTCAGTCACTTTTTTGTGAGATGGGTGGCTATATATATTTAATGAAAATACATAAAGTAGTGGGTTTTTTTAAAAAAAAATCTCATGATTACAAACCATATTGCTTTTCAGCACTGAAACACTTTCTTAATCCTGATTAAAATATAACATGACTTAACATTTGGAAATTTTGTTAGCCAGTAGCATCACATTAGAAATTGCTTCTGACAGTCAGCTCTGTTTAGTTAATGTAAGTTTTGTGATTAAAAATCATTTATTTTCCTCAAACATTTTCTTTTAATGCTCTTTGAAGCATTTTTATTTTCAGTTAGTTCCAAAGTTTTCACCTGTGGAAACAAAATTATTAATTGTTCATAGCTTCTTCTATTTTTATGAGTGATAATTCTACCTGATTTTTTGGGAATGTGTTTAAAGTGTTAAATGTTGTAGGGTTCACACCAAAGTTATTTCCTAGTGTTAGAAGTTATTTTTGAACTGAGAATAGAACCATATTCTATTTATTGTAAATTAAAAATATCTATCTAACACCATGTGGAACGCATAGAACAGAAATAGGAACTATGTTTTAAGGGCAAATTTGTAATTGTGAAACTTTATTCAACTTTGTTGATTTTTTGTAAATTATCCGTTGACAGGTGTAAGCAGAGAAGGCATTGTAAAAATTGCTCATTGTTCAAGTCCAACATGGCATCACAGTGATATTGAGATGGTTAAATAACATATCTGAAGACATAAAAACAGCAGAGATTTTGTACATGTCATCTAAGGATGGCAACTATTATCAATCCAATACAAAAACTGGGTAGATGTGGATATGGATTTTTGTGCGCCAGAAAACAGTGACGAGAATAAAAGTCCTAATTTGAATGGATCTATTTGAATAATATTAATTTGGAAATTCCTTCTTTCAATCAAAACCTGCCTTCCGTAACCTAACTCCATTATTCTGTAGCCCAAACTTTAGGAGGCTTGATAGCATTTAGATCTTTCTTCTGTGTTATGCTTATAAGACACAGTCAAGTAATATTAAGACTTTTGTACTTTGAGATGAAAGAAAGAATTTAACCCTAACAAAAAGGTAATTACTTCTTTGAAAGTTATATTTTTAAATATGAATCTTTTGAAAGCATCTTGTGTCAATATAAGGAGGCATATACCTCCTAATTAGTAAGATGGAGACAAAAAATGTGTCTCTAGATTTTAGATCTAACCTTGCATAGAGTAGTATGAGTGATGCGACTTGCTTATATTTCTGCCCATTGTTGGATTGTGTTTTAGCAGGATTTGTTTTTATTTCTATTACTGATATTCCTAATAATACGTCTAATCAAGGAGAGAAGCAACCTAGAACTAAGGAGAAAATTCCTGATAGTTAGAACAATTAATCAGTGGAGCAACTTCCCTACAGAAATTGTGAGTGCTCTAACACTGGAAGTTTTTAAAAAGAGATTGGACAACTATTTGTCTGAGAGCTATTGGGTTTCCTTCTATTGGACTAGAAGACCTCCAATGTCCTTTCCAACTCTGCCATTCTGTTCTGTTAAAATGTGTCCTTCTACCATTGCCCAGTTATTTCTATTATTGGACATTGTTGTACACTAGGATTGATTCATGATGGAGAAATGAATAAATGAAATCAACCAAGAGTGAAAAAAAATACTTTTACTGTGTTTCTGACATATTGGCCATAGTGTCATCTTTATTGTTAGCAGGGAAAGGTGCATGATGCATGGATACTACTAAACCTTATATTTTACTCTGCTCTTTGTCTAACTTGCTAAGAGGCATTTTGTGAGAGACAAAACTGACCACAACTGTAATGTCTGGAGAGGTCAATACGTATGGGAACATCTGCTGATGACCATGGCCTATAGATTGAAGATTGAATTTAAGAGCATAAGTATACTGTGCAAATCTGATCTTTGCTCTTTAGCAAGTCATTGAGAAATCTATGAATATTGTATGAGAATTGAAGTTCATTGTATACTTGTTGAATTACAGAAAGGAGAATTTGAACTTTCTCAAAAAAGAAAATACTGGAAGTAAAACTGCGTATCATTCCAATGAGAAGGGGAAAAAATGAAGTATGGCTTAGGAGACCACAGGGGGCTTTTGACTGAATAAGAGTTAAAAGAGACACACTTAAGAAACAGAAGATGAGTGTAATCCCCAAGGAAGCATATGAGGAAGTAGCTAATGTCTGCAGAAAAACAATCAGAACAGCTAAATCACAAAAAGAAGTCAGGCTTGCAATTAAAGCTAAAAACAGCAAAGATATCATTCCAAAGAGAAAATAAAAGAATGAGCCTGCTGCTTATGGAAAATGGCAGGATGGTCCTAAATGATGAGGAAAAAAATAGTACTTAAGTCCTCCTTTGCTTTAGATGTCAGTGGTACCCAAACAATCAAAGATGTGGGATTCCATGAACTGTACCAGATTTGAAATCAATTCAATTTCATTAAGCAAAGAAGTAGAGATATTGACAGTGTGGTAACTTATGTAGTTAGGATGCTGGACTGACAATCGGCAGCAGAGGTGGGTTTCAGCAGGTTCTGACCAGTTCTGGAGAACCAGTAGTGGAAATTTTGAGTAGTTCGGAGAACTGGTAAATACCACCTCTGACTGGCCCCACCCCCATCTTTTCTCTGCCTCCTGAGTCCCAGCTGATTGGGAGGAAATGGGGATTTTGCAGTAACCTTCCCCTGGAGTGGGGTGGGAATGGAGATTTTACAGTACCTTTCCCCTTGAGTGGGGTGGGAATGGCCCCTGCCATGCCCATTAAGCCATGCCATGCCCACAGAACTGGTAGTAAAAAATTTTGAAACCCACCACTGATCGGCAGGCTTGCATTTGAAACCCAGTTGCCCGGTTGTGATGGTGTGAGATCCTGTCATTCGCTCCAGCTCCTTACCCAGCAGTATGAAAGCAGGTGACTGCAAATAGATAGAAGGGTACAACTTTAGTGGGCAACTTAATAGGGACATGAAAGGAGCTCCCAAGGAGTTGTCCCCTGGTGATGTCACTGGCTAATCCTCTCAACCCAGAAGGTCCCAACATGAATGTATGTATGCATTTGTACAATACCATATTGTAACACTTAAAAAAAAATTAGACGATGTTTGGGTTAAACATTATCACAGAATATGAGCTTTTAAGTGAAAACACATTGAAGGTCTTGATATGCTTCCTTTGACTTGTCCTTGTGCAAATGGATTTTCAGGACTCATTACTACAAAGACTAAATATTGAAACAGGCTGAATATTATGCTGACATTAAGATTTCTTTAACAAATTTTACTCCAGACATTGATGAAATATGAAAGCTCATACATCCCATTAAGATTTATAATCAATATATTAGCT
The DNA here is from genome assembly GCA_012654045.1 of Ptyas mucosa. Classification (NCBI taxonomy): domain Eukaryota; kingdom Metazoa; phylum Chordata; class Lepidosauria; order Squamata; family Colubridae; genus Ptyas; species Ptyas mucosa. The sequence continues at coordinate 970,894 of WNWU01000126.1, forward strand.
GTAGAGGAAAATACAGGGTATTATTAAAACTTGCTTTAGTTCAATATTCCTTTTTCCCCCCCTTCTTTTTTAAATCTGTCCAACCTCAGAAAATGCTAGAAATAAGTTATGTACAAGGAATTAAGTCTTTGTCCATCAGAGATACAACTCTCCAAATAACAGAGTAAAACCAAATTTGGTTTGTGGAGGTTGCTAGCAAAAAAAAAAAGAGTTCAAAAATGGACAAATCTGGCTTGGGACTGTGGAAGAAAGAATCCATAAAATTATATCCCACTGAAATCTTATGAGAAAGAGAGCTTGGCAGCCATTTGGAATGTTTCCAGTTGCTCCATTCAAAGCCCTCATTTTCTTTACAAACGACATGATCCAGAGCTACCTAGAAACATGAAACCTGTTTCATCAAATACTTCCCACTACATAAATGTACATCAATACCCCCAGATACATCAGGGAAAGGGGGAAAGCAGAAACACACTTAAAAAAAGAATATTTGTGGCTCAGGGTTGGAAGGAGGGGTCTTTGGTGCTCTACGAGCTTGTTTGTTTTCTTGCAGATGTTTCATTACCCAAACTAGGTAACATCATCAGTTTTACTTCTTTTCAAGAAATATTTGCAACAGGAAGAAAATTCTAGCATCTTGGCCTGTCAGTGTTGGTGACCAGGCAAGAGACTGGAGTATAAATTGAGAGCAACCCCTCTCCTTACCTAGTTATATACCTCCTAACTATGATGTTACCTAGTTTGGGTAATGCACCATCTGCAAGAAAACAGGCAAATTCAGAGAGCACCAAGGACCCATCAGAAACACATTTTAGATACAAAATACAACTGGGGTGGGCTGCTGGGGGTTTGCAGGGGTTCGGGAGAATCTCTAGCTAAGATTCTGTGCAGTTCGGAGAACTCCCAAAGCCCATTCCTGGCTGTCCCCGCCCACCCTGCCCCTCCCCTCCCAGGAGTCCCTACATGGCCCATTTTGGATGAAGGTAAATGTAGGGCATGCACAGAGGCTTGGGGAGGATGAAAAACAGGCCTGCCGGAAGTTTGGACCTGTTTCCGGCCTCCAGAGGGCCTCTGGCACCTGGGGAGGCCATTTTCGCCCTCCCGGAGACTTGAGGAAACCCTCTTGAGCCTGGAGAGGGCAAAATCCCCCCTGCCATGGTGCAGGATGCTGACTAGGCCATGGCCACACCCACCCAGCAACTGGGCAGAGAACCCCTTGCTAAAAAAAATTAAGCCCACCCCTGCATACAACTTTGTTACCCTGAAGAAAATACTAACCAATATCTTTTCTTGCGATTAGGACTGGGAAGAATTCCACAAACCAAGTCTTCATGGACTTCGTAAATTGTTTAAAAAGAAATAGACATAGATATGTGTGGTTGTCTGTGATCTTAGAAAGTTTAAGAAATACTCACCTGTCTCATGTGAACATTTTTTTCCCACTCCTGAATCGGAGTCCTCTGTAACGAAAGGTTGATAAAAACTTTTGTTCTTGCTGACAGTAATACTGATATTAAAACTATTCTTAAATAAAACAATATACAGTCAATTTTGCTTCTTCAAGCCTGCAAACCATCCATAGCAAGGTAAAATAAACAACATTTTTCAGATTATTTTGGCATGTTCCTCTCTTCTGAAAAGAAAAGAAATCATCTATACTTGGTCTGAATCAAGTACATGGAAGAATTAAGCAGTTGTGGTGGTTCTCCTGATTATATAGGACAATTAAACCAATGGTGAAATCCATTTTTTTTTACTACCGGTTCTGTGGGTGTGGCTTGGTGGGCGTGGTGTGGCTTGATGGGTGTGGCAGGGGAAGGATACTGCAAAATCTCCATTCCCTCCCCACTCCTGGGGCCAGCCAGAGGTGGTATTTGCTGGTTCTCCAAACTACTCAAAATTTCCACTGTCGGTTCTCCAGAACCTGTCAGAACTTGCTGGATTTCACCCTGAATTAAACCTAATGGAGGCCAAATCAATAGTTAAAGCAATGAATTAGGAGATATTTATTGTCAGAATGATCTCAATGCTTTTCCTGAATTTTATCACCAAATTTGAGAATCCTGCAAGCCCTCTCTTGCAGTGTATTTTATACCCTCTAACCCTGACTAAATAGATATATATATATATTCTAGAGCCGGCTTGAATGTTTTCCCTTCCATACACTATTGATGCATACATTTTGTGAAACTCCTTTTATGAGACTTTGCCCTTGTGGTTCTAGCAAGATAGAAACTCTTGTTTGCATCTTCTGATAGTGATCCTTATATGATATCCCAACACACTCTTTGCTTTCTCAATTATTTACATATTTGAGAGTTATACAGATATTCATTATTTTTAAACATTGTTAACTCCTCCCTCACAAGCCAATTGCCAAATACTGTACCAGGTCATACAATGGAGGAAAATGTTGACTCGATTGTCTTCTTCTCTTTTTTTAATGATAATATCTTGGTAATAGTAATCCTGGGTTTGCTGCAGGATTCTACTTTCTTCCTTTTATTTGTGTCGTTGGTCAAAGACCGTAACACAGAAATGTCACTTCATTTCAAAAAGTATTTGCGACACTCAAGAAGTTAGTCTATCAGGAAAAAGCTCATAATTCAGACCATATGTCTGTTCTACCTCTGAGAGAGACCCTCTGTTCTACAATAGCCTTGGTGGCACAGCAGACTAAAGTACTGTTAAGTAACACCAGCTGCCTGCAATTACTGCAAGTTCAAATCTCACCAGGCTGAAGGTTGACTCAGCCTTCCATCCTTTCGAGGTAGGTAAAATGAAGACCCGGATTGTGGGGGCAATAAGCTGACTTTGTATAAAAAAGAACACCGCTTGGGCGGGGGGAGGGGCGAAAGCCGTACTAAGCAGGTATATACAAAAGTATGAAGGCTATTGCTTAACGCATTGTAAGCTGCCCTGAGTCTCCGGAGAAGGGCAGCATATAAATTGAACCAATAAATAAATAAATAAATACCAAGATTTTAAACATATTATTTTTTAAAAATGTTCTGAGTTTTCTTCTTTTCTGTTGGGTTTGGCTCATGGCAATAATATAGCAGGTGAAGGAGCTTTTACAGCCATTTCAGATCTCTGTCTGCCCTTGAAATTTGTCCGAGTCCCGGAGCATTTATTACCTCAACCAAATGGTTTTTTTTTTTTTTTTTTTTTGCAGAGAAAATATCTGGCAGATTTATCAACAGCCTGTAAAACAAACAGCAAAGTTGCCTCATTGGTCCTCTTGAAACTTTACTCCTGTGATTTGTGACCACACTGTCTTTTCTCACTTAGATAGCTGTAAGCTACATAAACAATTACACTGGAGGTAGATGAAAACGTTTTATCTTCCATCAAGAAAGAATGACTCTGTTGATCTTAAGCCATAAAATGGTCAGTAGGTAATGTTAGATATGTATGCAATATGTAGTGTAGAAAAGAGATTCTAGATTCAAGACAGGATTTCTGCTGACTTTCTGGGTTACCTCATGGATATTTCTGATTGGTGATCAGAACAGAGCTGGAAGGGACCTTGGAGGCCTTCTAGTCCAGCCCATTCTCAAGCAGGAGACCCTATAGAGGAGATGGCTAACCTTTTCCGGACCGAGTGCCCAAAGCACAGGTGCCTGAACCCCCAAAATGCAATGCACACGCAGCCCCTGTGGATGTGCGCATGCCCCCTGCATGCCCCCTGCCTCTCCCATACATGCATACACAGCCCACTTCACACACCCCGCATGCGCTCACGGCCCTCAGAATGCGCCCCCCCACACACACACATGCACTGCAGAGACCCAAAGACCAGCTAGTTGGCGGGAGGTGTGCATGCATGCATGGCGGAGAGAGGGTGATATGTGTCACCTCTGGCATGCATGCCATAGATTCGCCATCATGGCCCTATAGCATTTCAGACAAGTGACTGCCTAGTCTCTTCTTAAAAACCTCCAGTGATAGAGCTCCCACAACTTCTGAAGGCAAATAGTTAATCTCTTCTTAAAAACTTCCAGTGATGGAGCTCCCACAACCTCTGAAGGCAAGCCGTTCCACTGGTTAATTGTTCTCACCAGTGGTGGGATTCAAGTAATTTAACAACCGGTTCTCTACCTAATGATTTCTTCCAACAACCAGTTTGCCAAACTGCTCAAAAAGTTAACAACTGGTTTTCCTGAAGTGGTGCGAACTGGCTGAATCCCACCACTGGTTCTCACTGTTAGGAAGTTTCTCCTTATATATTAGTTTGATTGTTAACACTGGGAGAAAAGAGCCCTTTGTCAGAGGAACATTTCAGTTGTTTGTGGGCTGTTCAGGAAATTTAAAGATTAAACACTGCAGTTCAAGAATATGTTGTGTCTGTGGGGAGAGCAGGGAAAGACTGTGCTATGTTTGTATTTGCAATGTCAAAATAATGAATAATCCTTCAGGAAGTAAGTACTGGATTTTTTTTTAAGAAATCCCTCTGATGTGAATGTAAATAGGCTAAAGATGAAAAGGCAGAGGCTTTAGAGAAATTAGACAGTGTGTGTGTATGTGTATGTGGGTGCACACAACAGCAATCCTTTGGTGTAGAATAACAAAATAACAGAGTTGGAAGGGACCTTGGAGGTCTTCTAGTCCAACCTCCTGCCCAATCAGGGGACGCTATACCATTTCATACAAATGGTTGCCCAATCTCTTCTTTAAAACCTCCCAGTATTGTTCTGTCAGGACATTTCTCCTTAATTCTAGGTTGCTTCTCTCCTTGATTGGTTTCCATGCATTTTTACGCTGGCATTGATGAAGAAAATAAGTAATCAAAAGAAAAGAAAATATATAACCAGAAAGCTTAGTCAATGAAGCACACGTACTTCCTCACTGAAGCTAAAGAGGAGATAGATGACAGATAGACATATATTGTGTAGTTTGGCCTATAGTAAATGCCTTCACTTTACAGAATTATAAAAGCTTACTTATTCAAGCTGAATTTTAAAATCAATATGTACAAATGAACTATTACGATGGGAAGTGGGACAAGGGCTACAGAAGCAGATTTCGATGCTCTTGGAATCTAAAAATAATCCAAGTGAATGTTGAAGATTGAAAAAAAAATGTGCCCATGAAAGGATTCAAAATATAGATGGTCAAATATACCATAATAACCTGCTTTTCACATTTCACAGTCATATTTCCTATGGAGATTTCAGATTCTGTGACTCCTTTCTTGCCCTTGGTAGCAGTTTTGCAGCTGTGAAAAGCTCAGCCTGATAAAGTACAGTTGAAAAAAAGTATTTAGCAAAAATTATCAGCTCCTTTTAGCTGATTTAACTGAAATGCACAGATTCGTTTGCTTGCTTCTTCTCTGAAGAGACATCTTATTAGGATCAATTTAGAGTTTATGAAGACATGTGAAATGAATTCTGCTGGACAAAATGTCCAGTCGCTTGGAGATATGAGGGAAACAATCATTTTCAACTGTTAGAGATATGGGCCTTCATATTTTGGCCTGTGTAGAATCATATATTTTCCGCATTCTTGAGATTATATTTTTGAGCTCTATCTTTTTTTAAAAAAGAAACCTAAAATAATGAAAAGAAATATAAATTGACTGGTTCACACTAACATTATAGATGGGTTACAGAGTTAAACAGTATTCCAAAGTTTGGTACCTGTTCTAAGATGAATTTGAGTAGTTTGTTGGTTTAGTATGCTATGGAAACATAGGCATTATTCTAGTCTGCTGATTATATTTAAATTCATACAATATTATAGTTATTTGGTTTGAACACTGTTATGTAAACATAACAGCTTAGTCTAGATAACCGGTGCTGAAGGTTACCATTTCATAGGAATCCAGCTAGTGGCTCTTAAATATGAAAGGGGAAGGGCCTTCTTAATTCTACACTAGTGTAGGCATTATGTTCTGTGAACCCCCATCACAAAACTACACCTTCTCTATTTTGCCCAGGAATGGCAAAGATCATACTGTAGCAAATGGAAATTGGATGTGTAATAAGATTTGGAAAACCATGTAACAGATAAGCGAGGTGTTCTGTCCCCCTTCCCCACACAGGCAAACACACAACCAGGCACGCCTGCCAAGATTTTATTAAGCAATCAGACTAGAGACCCTTGCAGATAAGAGTTTTGGCAGTAAACTGCGAAATGCCTGCCAAGTCAGTTTTCACTCACAGTCAGCAAGAGACAGAGTTTCTCCTCAGTCCGGTTCAATAGCAAAAAGTAATCCACAAAGCCAGAATTAGCCAAGGTCCAGTCAAAAATATGCACAAGCCAGATTTCAGGTAACGTGATGTGACTCTCAGGTTTTTAACTTTGACCGTCACAAAGCCTGAAGAGCAATCACACCCACTTTTATTCCTTGTGAGATGTGGCTCAGTGACTCAGCTCAATCTCTGGCCCTCCCACGCCTCTTTTGTTGCTGCGCATGCTTCTCCCTCCGACGCTGCCTGGGATCAAGCCAGGATTCATCATCCTCGCTCCCTATCTGTTGTTGTTCCAATATCGGTTTCCTCCTGGCATATCCCAGGCTGTTCCTCTTGGCCTTCGGATGAAACCTGAGGCATTGCCAGAGAGGAAGGTCCTGGAGAGGGAGGCTTTGTCAGTTCCTCCTCATCACCTTCGGAGTCCTCTTCCTCTGTTAGGACAGGCTCGGGAGTCGGGGTCACAACATGAGGCAGTTGCTGAAAGCAAGTAAAAAAATTAGGTGAATGACAATACATTTAGAAAACTATATATATTTTTTCTACAATCATGAATGTATTGTGAATGCATGTTCTTTTTCTGACAAATACTATTTATGTTGGTAATTTATACTAACACTCACAATTTGGTAGAAATCTATTTAATACCTACATCTAAAGGATTCTGTTGACATAGTAATAAATAGAAAGTTCCAGTACCGGTAATTAATTTGGATCTGTTGCTTATTAACATTTTAGTTAATTTTTATTTTGTATTGATTCATATCAGCCATTTTTTTTGGTGCTTCACATCCATTTTTTATTTTATTTTTTTTTTGGTGCTTCTTGGCAGGAGATTCCAGACTTCAAAGTAGATTTCAAATTAGGTTTTGTGGCTTGTCTGCTTTCCTTGCCTTTTCAATTCCTCTAGGCTATTTACTACAAAAGTGAGTTGATTTTTTGTTTTTTGCTTTTTGTAGTGAATAATTTATTTGACAAATTTTCCCTTTTATCTGTCTGGAACAGAAAAGTAAACAGATTTTGCTTTTTGTGAATTGGATCATGATTCTGGAGTCTCCACCGCCTACAAAATCCTGGGCTCTGTGTAAGAGAAACATCCACTAATCATTTCAACAAGTCTTTGCCCCTTTGCTCAGTGATTCTACTGTGAAAAATTATTGGCTTGTCAAAGGCTGACAAGCTGGTTAGATTTTGATAAGTAAGATTTATTTGTATACTATTCCTTTGTTTGTTGGATATATAGGGCTACCCAATTCACAAAAGACAACTCTGGGCAACTTACAATTTGTTGGAGCATAAAAACAAGGAGCATAATGTAAAATACGATAAATAGACCAGAGGACAACAGAACGACAGAGGACAACTTCAAATCCTTCATTCTATGTGACCACATACTTCTTGCTGGCCTAAAACCAAGAGGAAGGACCAAGCTTTCCAAAACTTTATGGAAGAACAGAAAGGTGGGGCCATTGATTCATGCAGCTCACATATGATTAAAAAAGAAAAGAAAATAACTAATGAACATAAAATCCACAAAAACACAATATAATCTTCTTTTGTGTGTGTGTGTGTGTGTGTGTCTGTGTGTGTGTGTGTGTGTGTGTGTGTGTGTGTGTGTTCCAGCATAACTCTGGAACGCCTCAAGCAATTTCAACCAAACTTGGTACACAGATGACTTACTCTCTGGAAAGAAATACTTGGATTGTGTGTTCTATTAAGATACAGCCTGTTGTGCCTTAAAATGCCTTCTACTGTACTGCCTTAAAATGGCTTCTACTGTGCAGCACAGTGGAGTTGCCATGTTAACGGCTTCACAGTACTCCACAAGGGGGCTCCCTTTGGTAAGGGGGAAAATCCAACATTATAAATTACATTTGGTCAAACACTTTTAACTAATTTAATTCTCATCGAAATCAGGACTCAGGATGAAGTTGCTCTTCCTGTCTAATACAGGATTGGGATAAATAAATACCCGGGCAACGCCAGGTTATCAGTTTGCCAAGAATAATTCACAGCACATTCATTTCCAAAAACCATTTGCCAAGTGGGCTCCTAACTCAATGCCCATGGGAATAACCGGGCGCTTAAGGCCTAAAGGTATTGGAGGTCATATGACTTTGTGTGGCTAAGTACAAAGAGGGAAGTCCTCCAGTCTACCTTAGCTCAGATGTAAGGCCTAAAGCCATGAAGATATGATACAGCTATTCCATGCTAGAGCTTATTATTATGTAAAGATATCTCAGCCACCCACAACAACTAAGCATCCATTAATTCAGGAAGAAAGAAGAAGTTGAGTTTGAACATACTGTAGATATACACGGACTCTGAATTATTTCCTTTGCAGTAGGCAGTCAACTGCATTATTGCTTCTTCCTTGTCTGCAATAAAGATTCTAATCTAGCTGAATCTCAGTCTTCTGCTCAACCAGCCCGAGTGCTGAATAAGGACTTAAAATACCTGAAGAGCTGTGATTTACTACCATGTCCTATTTAGAAGCCACCTCCTAGTTATAATTCCCAGTTTAAATCTAGGTTAATGGCGATATATGGTTATCGATTGATATTGCAAGTGGAACAGATGCTTTAATAAAGCAAAAAGGAATGATTTTATCATGCTTCCTGTCGACATTTAAGACAGATCTGGCAATGATAATATTTGATATGAAGTAGTTATTTTCCAATTACTGTTACCTGTTCCCTTGGCCTGTAATAGCATTCTTCTGGTTCTGGTAATGAGGTGTTGTTTATAAAACATTTATCTACTGTTTCACAAGTTCCACGTTTCTAAGGTTTCATTACGTTTCCTGACAGTTAACCTTGATTTGATCTCCACCGGCAGCAGATGTAATTTTTAACGCATTGTTTTATGAACGTTCCTGTGTTATAGGTTATGTATGCCTTTTGCTTGATGTTGTGTTCAAAACTAATACATCATTTGCAGCCATGCGGGTTGTGATGGGAGAATCCCGATACTCCCAGGTAACACCCCTCCTGTGTGACCTGCATTGGTTGCCAGTTGCCCTCCAGGTGAGATTCAAGGTGCTGGTGATGACCTATACAGTCCTACATGGCTTAGGCCCAGGATATTTGGCGGACCACCTGCAGCCAGCAACAACATCCCATCGCCCGGTTCACGCACATAGGGAGGGCCTGCTCAGAGTGCCGTCGGCAAGACAATGTTGGCTGGCGGCCCCCAGGGGTAGAGCCTTCTCTGTGGGCACGCCCACCCTCTGGAATCAACTCCCCTTGGGGCTTCGGCTGACTCCTGACCTTCGCACCTTTCGCCACAAATTAAAAACTTGGTTATTCGAGTCCCCCGACCTGGACTGATGGGGTTTTATACGGGTTTTTAACTGTATCTGATTTAATTAGGCATTTTAACTTTGTATAATGGATTATTGTGGTTTTTATTGTTGTGAGCCGCCCTGAGTCTGATGGAGATAGGGTGGCATATAAGCCTAATAAAATAAATCAATAAATAAAATAAATAAGGCTTCATCCTGCCACATCACAAGCAGTTGCTGGGTGTTGAAGTCATTTCCATGAGTAATTAAATAGTATCAAGTCCAGAAAACAAGATGTGGACACTCTAGAAAGAGTGCAAAGAAGAAGAACAAAGATGATTAGGGGACTGGAGGCTAAAACGTATGAAGAATGGTTGCTGGAACTGGGTATGTCTAGCCTGATGAAAAGAAGGACCAGGGGTGACATGATAACAATGTTCCAATATCTGTCACAAAGAAGAGGGAGTCAAGCTATTCTCCAAAGCACCTGAGGGCAGGATAAGAAGCAATGGGTGGAAACTAATCAAGGAGAGAAGCAACTTAGAACTAAGGAGAAATTTCCTGACAGTTAGAACAATTAATCAGTGGAACAACTTGCCCCCAGAAGGTGTGAACGCTCCAACTCTGGAAATTTTTAAGAAGAGATTGGATAACCATTTGTCTGAAGTGGTGTAGGGTTTCCTGCCTAAGCAGGGGGTTGGACTAGAAGACCTCCAAGGTCCCTTCCAACTCTGCTATTCTATTCTATTCTATTCTATTCTATTCTATTCTATTCTATTCTATTCCTATTCCTATTCCTATTCCTATTCCTATTCCTATTCTATGGAAACTGCTTGAGTTGGCTAATACTAAATGGCAACTCATATGTGAAAACAGCCACTACAAAACAAACCTCAGCAATATCTCCTAAGCAAAAACATGATCATCATTCCAACCAGGGAATGCAAACCTTCATGCACATTCAGCTATCTTTCTCTGTACAGTATGCTGAATAGCTGAGAGCTATACCCAATAAATTAGCATGTGACATATCTACTGCCAAGTAATACCACTTTAAAATTTGGCAATCACTGCAACTCCCTAGTGCAGAATAAATCAATCCAACAAATAAAAGGCTTCCCCGTGAGAGAAAACAGTGGAATGTTGTCCCTCACATATTGGTTTTTTATGTGAATTTCAGCCTTCCCTGAACTGTTTTGTGTTTTGGATATGCCATGCTTCATCAGCAAGGTTGGCGTTTATGATTATTTGGATTGCAAAAAACTTAACATCAGGAGGAATCTGATCCAGGGAAGGCTTGTATCAATAGATTTTTAAGCTCTGCTCTGAATTTTAGAATGGATCTATCTATCACCAGATGCCCAAACCAGAGACTTTGGCTTTCTTGCTTGAAGCTTAAATATTGAACTATGGAGTGAACTTATGCATGTGTAATGTGTGTATTAATTTGTGACCTCTCTGGCTGTTTTTGCACAAAATACTTAACCCTGATTAACTGTACGATGGATGATGCAACAATGTTTTGGATTCACATGACACATTTGAACCAAGAATGAATCACGTGGACTATAACTTGAGCTTAGCCAACAGACTGAGAAGCAAGGAGCTAATTTGTCTCAATACATGGCCAAAATAATTTGCTATTTGTTTCCATTGCATGGTGATCTGTGATTCAGTCCCTAACGTTTCCTAAATGTGATGAATAATAATCAAAAATACACCTATCTGGTATAAACTCAGCTTTTCCAAATGTCATTTCTGCTAATGGACACTATATGTCTTGTGGCAATGAATTCTATACATTAATTATGCAGGAAGAAGTACTTTGTTTTGTCAATATTGAAGATCCAATTAGATAATAGCTCCTGGGATCAAGCAATCAGCTGAATTTTTAATCCTTAGTCAGTAAAATAAGCTAAGTGAATATATATCATGCAAAATCAGCCTTTTAAGAAAAGAGAAGAGAATGTTTGACAGATTCACATTATATTTAAAATACTGATATTAAATATTTGAGATTGCCAATACTTAGCATGTAGACAACAGCAAGGACAAAAGCTGATAGATTCAGCTTGGTTTAGGTCAGATTTCACCATTGAAAAGCAATGCCTCTTTGGGAGTTTGCAATAGTGGAAAATATCTATGGAGATTCTCAGTCCCAGAAATGGAGAATATATGTAGCTCAGCATTGAAATGAGGGGTCCTTGGTGCTCTCTGAGTTTGCTTGTTTTCTTGCAGACGTTTCATTACCCAAACTAGGTAACATCATCAGTACTGTGGACTGATGATTTACAACACAGTCATTTCAGCAGTTCCAAGAAGGTTCCACATGCAATATTACAGAAACAGAAAAATATAACATTGGCATTAAATTAATCTGTACATAATATACATGGTAGTTTTTCTGAATGGGTCAATCATTGCTCAGACCAGGGCTTTTCAAACTTTTTCAGGCCCCCAATTCTGTTAGCTAAGAACAAATTGCGACCATATTTGGATCAGGAGGCTCTCCTCACAGTCACTCATGCCCTTGTCACCTCACGGTTGGATTATTGCAACACACTCTACATGGGGCTACCCTTGAAAAGTGTTCGGAGACTACAGTTGGTCCAGAATGCAGCTGCACGAGCTATTGTGGGTACACCTAGATACGCCCACATTATACTCCACGAGCTGCACTGGCTCCCTATCAGTCTCCGGACACAACTCAAGGTGTTGGTTATTACCTTTAAAGCCCTACATGGCTCAGGGCCAGGCTGTCTTTGAGACCGCCTTCTACCGCATAGCTCCCATCGACCAGTAAAATCCCACAGAATTGGTCTCTGTCAGATATTGCCTACGTATGATGCCCCAGGCACCAGAAGGGGT
>WNWU01000126.1:983245-1009820 GCA_012654045.1 Ptyas mucosa
ACTTCCGCATAGACTGAATGAGCACGACCATCAGTATATATCTGACAGTCTCCTCCGGGTCCCGTCAGCTAAACCATGTCAGTTGGCAGGCCTGCGTGGGAGGGTCTTCTCTTTGGCTGCCCCAGCTCTCTGGAACCAATTATCTCCGGAGGTCCAGACCACCCCCACCTTATTGGCTTTCCGGAAAGCAGTGAAGACCTGGCTTTTCCGGCAGGCTTGGGGCTGCTGATCTTCCTACGGCGATCTTGCGAGACCCAGCCATGGAATGGAGTGTATGGGTTTTTAATGTTTTCTTTTAAAAAATTTTTTACGGGATATTGTTCGCATTGTTTTTTTGCTGTAAGCCGCCCAGAGTCCCTAGAGAGTTGGGCGGCATAGAAATGCGACTAATAAATAAATAAATAAATTAAATAAATGTTCAAGAGCCCCTGATCAAGAGGCAAAACTCTAGTGATACAAAATTGGCTGTACTTGAATTAACTCTTTTGCCCTTAGTCAGTCACAGAGCTACATCAATTTCTTGTGGACCCTTGAGTTAAAGTTTAATTTCTGTTCTTGACATTGAGTGACCACTGACACGGCCCTATTGAATGGATAATGCAATGTGTCTTTCAAATTCTTCCCCTTAGGTTTTAAACCCTAATTCCACTTTGAACTTTATTATGGTGCATGTTTTGCTGCTGTAAACTGTAGCTGAGATGCTTTTTTGGTGAAAGTAAAAAATATAAATATGAATGCATATTCTTATGAACCATCTTTTTCTCTACTTCTTTAAAGCAATGGGTCATAATTATTTCCTTGGCGATTGTACGGAATCTAAAAACTGTTATATTGATTTAATCTGAAACAGGCTTTTTGATGTAGCTTTGATGTAGTATATGAAAGTCTATAAGAACCTTGACTGCTTAACTAGATGTTAATGACTTCAGGTCATTAAAAGTAAACTTTACTTGTTAAGTAAATGAAGCAAAGTAATTTCCTCTTATGTCCTGCATATGCTGTTATTGATATTATGATGGTTTGCTTAATCATTAGTTTCATCATTTATCACTAGGCCATTGGGACAGATAAGTAAAGATCTGTTCTTGTTATGAGTCAGTGAATTTATGCCTCCCTCTATAATATACTGCCTCCAATTAAGCGTCTGTGTAACCTGTCCTTCAAAGCAACTCCCAAGGAGTGAATTTGAAGCACATTTCTAGTTTGGCCAAAGCCTAACTGAAATAAAAGGATTTAATCTGAACTTTCAAGTACGAATAGGAAGGTTTTGATATGACATTCAGGATCAGTTACTCAGTTTTGACAACAGTTTGCTAAAAAGGGCTATCTTTGATAAATTGCCTTGACTAATTGGTGTAGCGGGGAAAATATTATTTGGTGTGAATTCGAAAGAAGGTTATGATGACTGAAATAATCTGTCTTTCATCAAGAAATAGGCTCAATTTACCAGGATATGGTTTCCTAAGAGGTCAGAAACACATCAGGAATGTTTTAGATTATTTCTGACTCATCATTTGGAGAGTGATAGAAGCTGAAAGCTTCCTAAGAGTTAAGCAAACATCAATTTCCCCTTCCCCGAGCTAATTATGGCAGTTCCAAGAGAGTAGAGGAAAATATTGAAAATTGGTATAGAGGAAGCATTGAACATAACTAAGAAAAGAGTGTATTTTTTTCCAGATGTGATTGCAGGAAAAATTGGAGAAGCATTTCAATAGTATGGCTCATCTTCAGGCTTAATCTGGCAAGATTTTGTGTAAGCAAATAAAGAACTGAATTCTGGATGAATTGCTCTACATTGTTCTTGGGCTTAGCTGACATCAATCTTGCCAGACCAAACCCTAACTAGTCTTACCCTAATAGATATAACATGAGATATTCTAGGAAGTAATTATCCTTACCCTCTTCTTGTTTCCTATCCAGCTCTGGGCTGCCTCATCTTACCCACTTTCTAGAATGTTCTCCCTCCTTCCCAGGAAACTACTGCACTGTAGTCCATCAGACCAACTCCCTCTCCATGGGCAACCATCTCTCACAAGCATCTTTTCCCATACCATTCTTGTAGCCTATGATTTTAAAGTTTACTTTCAGATCAATTTCAGTCTTATTCGGAAAAACCTTTCCTCTGCCATAACATATTTTAGGCACAGTTTATCTATAGAGGCAGACACTCTTAAAATTAACATCTAGGTCCATTGCTCAAAAATATCCTTCAGTATGTCCAGTATTAAACTATTTTGCTTTATTAGTTAATCTCTTTAATTGTAATCTTTAATTCCTTCTAGTTTCCTCTAGTGTCCAAATTTCAAAGTCCCATCCTATCCTTTAAAAAAAAAAGAATTCAAAACAAAAGCAATTTCCATTGGGAAGGATTCTTATAAAAAGTTTCAAAATCTTCTTTCAAATCCCTCTGGACCCTTAATCATTTATAACTATCCAAATCAAAGTTCTAATTGTCCTTTGGTTGTTCATTAAAAAAAATCTCTTTTTATTTATATTTAAAACTTCTTTCCTAAGAGATGAAGGAAATTAATCTTCTTACCTGGGCTGTAAAATATATTGATCCACATGTTTCTAACAACTGAAAAGTAGTTAACAAGCAATTTCTGAAGATGATTTTTAAAAAAACTCAGGGAATTTTTAAATGGACTGCCTGCAGGTTGAACAAGTCGATTAGTGCCTCATCTCCCAGAAGTCTAATCCTAACAGAGACTGCTGTCTTTCTGTCACCTCATGAGAAACAACTGCCTGAAATACTTATGGGCAATCACAAATGCTTTCCCTGTCCAGAGAGTAATTACAAAGAGCTGTTCTACTCACTGGCTCTCCATACCACTGCAGTTGTTGGCTCCATTTTTAGCACAACAGTTTTCAGTTCCCCATTTTTTTCCCCAGAAGTCCAAGAGGAGGGGAATGAACAGGAATATTAAAAAAAATAATAGACAGGCTTGAGGCTTGGACTGAAATTAATAGAATTTAATTTAGCAGGGGGCAATGTAAAGTTCTGTGTTCAGACAGGAAAAAAAATGTGACCAAAAGAATAAATTGGGAAACACCAGCTTTGGCAGTAATGCAAATAAAAAGGATCTGTATGTTCTTGTTGTAAATAAAGGCCAACATTGTTATAAAGCTGATTATAGCTACCTTATGGGTGAGATGGGTGGCTTATAAATTTAGTAAATAAATAAAAAGCAAGGCTATCTAGTTTTCAGACTACTGGAAGTAATTATTCTATTCTAATCTTCTCTGGTAAGACCCATTTGCAGTAATGTATCCATTTCTGGGCACCACAGATCAACAAGGGTGGTAACAACTTGAACAAGTCCAGAGGAGGCTATCAAGATGGTCAAGGGCCTGGAAACCAAGTCTACAAGAAACCATTTACCTATTTTTTGGAGTATAAGATCCACCTTTTCCCCCCCTAAAAGGGAGTGAAAATTTGGGTGTGTCTTATACACCGAATGTAGCCACGCCCACCCACTGGCCCCCACCCTTTGGCCTCTGCCTCCCAGCAATTTATCTCCTTGCAGCAAGCAGCAAGAAGAAACAACCCATTTCAGCTTCAGCACAGCCTAATTAGCACAAGTTGAATGCCCACTGGATTGGCCTCCTGACTCTCAGCTGTTTCAGGCTGCAGGGATTGCCATTGCCTATTGCTGGGCCTCTGCTGCTTGCTGCAAGGAGGTAAATTGCTGGGACCAGTTTTTTTTTCCTTGTGCTAATCAAGTTATGCTGAAAATGAAAGTAAAGCAGGCTATTTGCTGTTTGCTGCAATGAGGCAAAATTGCTGGGAGGCAGAGGCAGATTTCTTTTGCTTGTTTTCCTCACCAAAAAAAAGGTAGGTGCGTCTTATAGTCCGGAGCGTCTTATACTCCTAAAAATACGGTAAATTGTTTAGTTTACTGCTGAGCACATAAACAATAGCAGTCTTCAATTATCTGAAGGACCGTCACATAATATAGGAAGTGAATTTACTGGTAATCTGTATTGCTCATAGGAGAGGACCAGAAACGTTGACTTAAAACTATAAGGAAGAAGGTTTAAATTCAAGATCAAAAGGGACTTCCTGACTGTAAGAGGAGTTGTACTGAGGGGGGGGGCGGGCGGGGGGGGGGTTGGATTAAATGATATTTTCAATAACTTCCAATCCTATCATTCTAATTCTTCATTAAGTAATATGCAATTTCTCTACTTTGTTTCTTCCCAGTATCCAATACGGTAGTTCATAATTGTATCTTTTGACAAATATCTGGTATTTCATGTTTTTCCTCTCATATATAATAAAGCTGCAATTGACAAGAATCAGTTCATTTCTTATTTACAAACTCATCAAGTAATTAGTCTTTATTGGTTCAATAGTGGCCAAGACTAATAGATATATTGAAATTCACCATTTTTCCAAAACAAGTTAGATTCTTTGAAATCCATTTTTGAGCCTATGATTGAATAACTTTCAAAATCTTTGGTCAGGACAAACATTTAATCTATCTCAACAGGACAACACAAAATAGATTGTAGGGATGATGCAGGAAGAAAAAAAAGAGGTGCTTAAACTTTTTTCTTAAATTTTACTAATAGTCTGCTGTGACTGTAATTCTGAAACTCATTCTTGTTCCATTTTAAATTATTCCAAAAGAATAGTACTATTATGTCCATCACAGTAGTGGAAATGACAATTCTTAACTTAATATACGTAGCCTTAATTTCCTATATTACATGACAAATGGTTGCTAATTATGGATGTCTACTATTCTTTTTTGCTGGTTATAATATTTCCAACTGTTTTTAAAATGGTTAAAATATGGAATATATGTTATGGAATAAAATTAAACAAGTTGGAACAAGAACATGTAAGATATAAAAAGAACAACTGACTGCAGAGGAATTTAACACATGAGCCAACTGTTGAAATCTAACGGTCAATGAACATTTAACTAATCTACCAATTTGGACCAAGACTGGAAAGACACAGTTTTCTGTTCACCCTTGGGAGTGGCCTGGGTGACTTTGAGCCAGTCACTCTCACTCAGTTAATTTACCTTACAGGTTTTTTGTTACGTGGGACTAAAGAAGACAATGTTCTATATGTTCCAATTCTGGAAGAAATCTAGGAAACAGAATATCATCACAACGTAGTCCTTCTATTTTCAAGGTTCCATCTTCCTTCCCCCCCCCTTTTGTTTTTTAAAGGCTTCGTATAGATTGTACAGATCTCATGTAATTAAAATTATAGAATAGAATAACAGTTGGAAGGGACCTTGGAGGTCTTCTAGTCCAACCCCCTGCTTAGGCAGGAAACCCTACACCACTTTAGATAAATGGTTATCCAACATCTTCTTAAAAATTTCCAGTGTTGGAGCATTCACAACTTCTGCAGGCAAGTTGTTCCACTTATTAATTGTTCTAGCTGTCAGGAAATTTCTCTTTAGTTCTAAGTTGATTCTCTCCTTGATTAGTCTCCACCCATTGCTTCTTGTTCTGCCCTCAGGTGCTTTGGAGAATAGCTTGACTCCTTCTTTGTGGCAGCCCCTGAGATATTGGAACACTGCTATCATGTTTCCCCTAGTCCTTCTCTTCATCAAACTAGACATACCCAGTTCCTGCAACCGTTCTTCATATGTTTTAGCCTCCAGTCCCCTAATCATCTTTGTTGCTCTTTGCACTCTTTCTAGAGTCTCAACATCTTTTTTACATACAAGGAATAGAGAAACTTCAGTTAATCCAAATGTAGCCTGAAAGGGAACATGGGTTTTATACTAAGAACAATTAAAGTCCTGTAGTTCAATTACAGCAGCTACCTTGGTCATGTTTGCCTTATGTTAAGTTAGACAGAATTAGCAATATATATAATATATATACACACAGTATATATTTGTTTGATATTAAAGACGGACTATTGAAGACTTTAGCATTGCTTCATGTTGTATATGGCTTCTGTTCACCTTACTGGAAATTTTTGAGTCATTGGAACATAATGAGAATTATAGACATTCTGTTCTTTTCTCTGGAGAGTATTAAGATCTCAGTGCCTTCTTTCTATTAATATAGAAGCAACAAACAACTCAAGCCTGAAAGCAGTCACAAACACATAATAACCTGGATTGTGTAACCCACAATAACCTCATGATTCTAAGGCTTTATATCTATCTATCTATCTATCTATCTATCTATCTATCTATCTATCTATCTATACACATATATACAGATGCTTACAGTCTTTCCATTTCTGCATTTCTTTTCCAAGTGTGAGGTTCCAAACACCAAGATGTTTTTCTACTTTTCTTCTATTTACATTTATTATGTATTTGCTATATTTTTCTACTCATGTTTGTTGACTTCCACCCCGCCCCCTTTCTCCACACACTTACAGCAGTGTTTCTCAAACTTGACAACTTTTACATATGTGGACTTAATCTCCCAGATTTCCCCACCAGGACATATCTTTAAATTGCCAGGGTTGAGAATTTTAGAAGCTTCAATTGCTTCAAAGTAATTGATGCTTGTTATTACACCTTTAATAAGTAAATACAGTTGCTTGTTTTATTGGAAGCTTCTGGGCTGCAGTAGGACTCAAGAGTTAATCAGCTAATTTACAGTTGTTTATTTGCTGACAGGCTAACTTGCTTGGCTGCAGTTTCTGGTTCAAGGGCCTCTAGGCCAACATCCAAACACAAGATCAGAGCAGGTAGCCTGGGAGAAAATGTGACAGTCCCCCCAGGGAAATGAGAATGAACGGAGCCTTTTAAACCTCCTTCAGAATTTATGCTAACTGGGAACCTGAGAAAAAATTGGCACAGGTAGGTGCTGAAGTTACAGCTTCGCCTGCCTGTGACCAAAGCACCCAAGAAGCCTGAAGACATGACAATCACTGTAATGACTGCATCAAAGGCGGGGAGGGAATGGGGATTTTGCAGTATATCCTTCCCCTGGAGTGGGGTAGAAATGGGGATTTTACAGTATCCTTCCCCTGCCATGCCCACCAAACCACACCACAGAACCAGTAGTAAAAAAATTAGAATACCACCACGGATGCAAATGTATATTCAGAGCCAATAAGCAGCATTCTGAGGGAGATCCCACTAACATTACTAACTTACTTCGAACCAAAGAAAAGCCCACTATTTGAAAAGCAGTAGTTCAGAATGAGAAAGAAGATGTATCTAAGAGACTATGAATTTCAGGATAGTGACATCTGATGTTGAGTGGTAAAACTATGTTTCACATCAAGGACAGAAGTTTGAAGAGAACACTTCTTTAAAATCCTAAACTTACATTCAACTGCACAACCAAAACCAGAGGTGGGTTTCAGCAGGTTCTGACCAGTTCTGGAGAACCAGTAGTGGAAATTTTGAGTAGTTTGGAGAACCAGTAAATACCACCTCTGACTTGCTCCGTCCCCATCTATTCTCTGCCTCCCAAGTCCCAGCTGATTGGGAGGAAATGGGGATTTTGCAGTAACCTTCTCCTGGATTGGGGAGGGAATGGAGATTTTACAGTATCCTTCCCCTGGAGTGGGGTGGGAATGGAGATTTTACAGTATCCTTCCCCGCCAAGCCATGTCAGGCCCACCAAGCCACACCCACAGAACTGGTAGTAAAAAAAAATTGAAACCCACCACTGATCAAAACCAAAACAATGGTTCCCTTGCAACATGTTAGGAGGCCTGTTTGATCTTCCTAGAGAATACCATAGGAAAAGCGAAATCTTTTGAGGCTACAACTAAACTGATGAGGTGTGCCTCCAGCAATATCTGTTTAATATGTTCAATATGAGTGCGCATTAAATAAAAACAGTTATAGGTGCTGGAGGTTAGTGCGCCAACTTAGAATATAACTGGATTTTAGTGTTATATATAGGAAAGTTCTAAATCACTTAATGAAAAAGTGCAGGGCATTGCGAACAATTCAAGAACTATAGATTTCCATGTACAGTAGTAAGTACGCTTGAAAGTGTAGGCCAGTGATGGATGGAATGAAGGCATTAAAATTGGAGGTGAATCAGAGACAAGAGAATCCACTCATAAATAACTTCTAGAAATATACATATATATATTTGCCATAACTTTTCCAGTATACTTCTCCAGTATACATTTGGTGCCAAAATCAAGATTCAATCATGCCATGTGAAGTTCAATTTGATTTTATTTATGTGCCACCCGTCTCATGGTTCAACATGATTCTGTTTATTTAACAGTTCTTGTATTCCTTCTTCAAGTTTATCTCTGTACCTGTCGGCACAGGATAAATTCCCTGCATTATAACACCTACAACTAATAGGTGATGACCCATGTACTTGGAAAGTCTTATAAATCTAATAAGTTTGTCTGAGAAAAATAAGCACTGTGCATGGGTTAGTATGAGAAGCATCTGATTATGAGCTGTCAGAATCACTTCTAAATCAAGAAAACCTCTTGGGTTAATCAGAATGCAAAGCTAAAAGGGTGAAGTATGTATATTATGGTACCTTTAAGAAACAGGATCTAGCTACTCTGGTAACTCTATGTGATGTTCTGCCTTGCAGTAGGTCTCAGAGTTAAACAGACCAGTTACAGTTATTGTTTGCTGCTGTGTTAATAAAATCATTAGGTGTTTATCTCCCAGCAGTTGAAAAGTGCCTGAAGGTTAACACCCCACCATAATTACAGAGCAGCCTGTTTCAGAGAAAATGTGAGAAATGCATATTAATTTAAAAGCTGCACACAAAAAGGAACTTGATTCAGCTGCAACCACATCAACATTCCCATGAGTATATGTGCCATGGTTTGTAACCCAGAGAGGAAAAGAGGCAAACTGAAAATAGGAATAAATTACAAATGATGCTATTCCAATTTAATTTAGAAATTCTCCAAGTTAAAACAGAAGATAGGCAAAGCAGAATATTCAACAAAGTCAGTAATTAAATGGAAGAGGATTTAATACTAGCATATTGGCTAAGAAAACAGTAGGGGCAACAGCATGAAGTTAGTTCTTAATCGACTGCTTAGGAAAGAAAATGAGAATATAAACAGAGGGCTGCAAAAAGAAAAGGAAATAAACATTAAAATTGTTCAGCATGTCTTTGTAGCATTATAGTTAGTTCCAGTTCAAATACTCATGGCCTTAATTTAAGTTTATTGGTAACTACAGTACTAAGATAGCGTGTTAGATGTTGGATAAAATTAAAATCTGGTAATCGATGGCAGAAAATATATATATTTGTTTCTATTGATTTCAGTAGCAAAACAAAAAACAGCAAACTATGGTCATCAACCTCCTTATCTATGTTTTATAATTGAATATGTGTAATTATGATATAAAATATAGCTGAATGAAAGCTTGAAAACAATTCAAGAGACTTCTTCTCCTCAGCATTAGTGATAGCTAAGCCACTAATATTCTGTCTACTTCAATTCATAGCAATACTCAGGAATGATACGTCCATTCTTGTTCCAGGGGACATACAAGATAATCACCTGATTCAGTAATCTCCTACATTTCTTCAAAAGAAAACAGCAAATCTAACTGCTTGATATCAAAGCCCAGGTCTCTTTGCTTTCTTCCCACTCTTAGCTCCTACTTTCTAATCATCACTCCCTTCATGCAGGTGTTAGGGCTCTATATAGCTTTGAAGGGCTGCTTTCCTTCAACAGCACTTTGACCAAAACACTTCACTGCTTTGTGAGACCAAAGTGGCCCCTTTGCTTTGAAAACTGACACAAAAGGTCCATTTTTTTTGCTTTGCTTCAATCATTCAGAGGTCCTATCAGTGTGGTTCTTTACAGTTTGCACAACAGGTGATGCTGAGAGGAGCTTCTCCTGAGGGTCTGCTCAAGAGTGTCTCCCAAACTTGGTCTCCTTCTCCTTCTCCTTCTCCTTCTCCTTCTCCTTCTCCTTCTCCTCCTCCTCCTCCTCCTCCTCCTTCTCCCTCTCCCTCTCCCTCTCCTTCCTCCTCCTCCTCCTCCCTCCTTCCTAATGTATTCCTGCAGGTCCAGGGTCCACTTTTCACATCATTGAACCACCTTGCACAGTAAGCTGTGTCTCCAGGGTGCAGGCCAGGGGTGAAATGCTCCCAGTTCGGACCGGATCATCCGATCCGGTAGTGATGGCGGCAGGTGGTTCAGAGAACCCGTAGCAAAAATCCCTGCCCCTCCCCATGCCCAGCTGAGCCGAGCAATCATCAGAAGCTTTTTTAAAAATTATTTTTAAAAGCATTTTTTCTACAACCTCTTTGGCCGAAAAAATGCTTTTAAAAGTTAAAAAAAAAGCCTCTGATGATCGCTCAGCTGAGCTGGGATCATTAGAGGCTTTTAAAAGCATTTTTTTACAACCTCTTGAGGTTGTAGAAAAAATGCTTTTAAAAGTAAAAAAAGAAAAAGTTGGCCACGCCCACCTGGTCACATTACCCACCCACCCACTAAGTCATGCCCACTGAACCGGTAGTAACAAATTTTACATTTCACCACTGGTGCAGGCCCGTGGCTTGCATATCTTTGTTGATGGTGTCTTGCCATCTCTGTTTTGGATGTCCATGAGGTCGCATATTGGTGATTCCAATATGGCCTGTGTAAAATTTCACAGTGCTTGCCAGAGAATCAATCAAGGGATTTGCTTGATGTGTCCTAGGTTCTGTTGAGCTGGGAGTTGGCACAGTATCAACACATAAGAAAAGATAAAGGAGAATATTTGTAGCTCAGGGTTAAAATGAGGGGTCCTTGGTATTCCCGGAGCTTGGTTGTTTTCTTGAAAATGTTTCATTACCCAAACTAAGTAACTTCATCATTGCACTGATGATGTTACCTAGTTTGAGTAATGAAACCTCTGCAAGAAAATAGCCTCATTCAGAGAACACACCAAGGACTCCTCAGATAAGAAAAGACATGCTATTTCATATTGTTGGGTTCTCCAAACCTCTTCCCACCTGAACATACAGCCAATACACTTCAGTGGCATTCACTCAGCTCTTCCAGGCTGGCTAGTTTCAGAAATGACCCTGAAGCTTTCAACTTGAAAGTGCTTTGGCGGGTGTTGGGGGAGATAACCAGTGGTGGGATTGAAATAATTTAACAACTGGTTCTCTGCCCTAATGACTGGCTGGGTGGGTGTGGCCATGGTGGGCGTGGCCGGGGGGTATGCCAGACAGCAGTCGGCTTCTTGTACCCCCCTGGGAACAAAAATGGAATGTGGTGGGGATGCGCTGCCCTCCACACCCTGTTTTGGGCCTAGTAGGCCTTCCTGCAGCCTCCTGGGAGCAAAAATGGGCCACAGGGGGCATCACACACACCCCCAGCATCCCATTTTGGGCCTAGAAGGCCTCCCTGCACTTACCTGGGAGCCAAAATGGGGCGCATGGGGACTCCTAGAAGGGGCAGTGAGGGGCAGGGCCAGCCAGCAATTTAACTACCCATTCGTCTAAACCTGTCCGAACCGGCTGAATCCCACCACTGGAGATAACTGAAACAAACCTTCTTCCAGACCATGTACCAAAATGATGATTTTGCATTGTCGAGGCAAATCTGATGCCTTTTCACTTCAGCAAAATGACTCAGTCTCTTCTTCAATTTTGTTTTTCTAAAAGGCCTGTCAGAATAGGGGAAAAATTATTTAAAGGATGTAAAATCATTTATTTAAATCATCCTTGATTTTTTCCAGGCTTTCTTTGCCAAATGTACATATATGAGAATAACATGGGGACTGGCTGCTTTGTATTTCCATAAATGAATTATCTCGACTGATAAAGAAAAAAAGAAGAAGAAGAAATGATATAGCTTTCATTCTGCATCAAAGTGTTTTGTTAAGTCACTTGTTCACTAAAAAAAGGATTATCTGAAATAGTTATCTCCCCCCAAAAGAATCCAGGCTATTATAACAGAATAAGGAGCTTCAGGTGGGATCTGACAAGAAGCCTTGCATGTTTTAATGATTTTACAAAAGCAATATCCATGAGCACTCTTTCAAGACTGCTTTCCTTAATGGCTTCCAGTAATTTGATGCTCTAGGCCCAATGATTCAAACAAGAATTCCTCTTAAGATTGCTTGGCACACTTATTTTTCCCACATAAGCATATCATCTTTGGGATTATTTTTCTCCCCTGTGGTGATACTTTCCATAATATCTCATAGTAATTTCAGCTGAGGTGCTACAAATCTGATAGATTTTTGATAATATCCCTGGATTGTTTATTAATTTAGCGAAGTATTTTTTTTTCCTCCTTTGAATGTCTTCTTTGCTTGCTTGCTTGCTTGTTTTTTTAAAAAAAGTCTAGAATTATTAAGAAGTTCACAGAGTTTGCAATATGCCATGATAAACATAGCTTTTCCTCTATTCCTGACACCCAGTAATCGCAAAAAAACCCCCCAAAACTAATGCAAAGTTGGAATGACTTGTTGAGTCAACCCAAGCTTTAAACTCTTTCAGACATAGCTGTGAAACAAAAATAATTTGACTATGGAAAACAGATAGGTTGATGAACAGATCACATAAAGATATTGGAAATTTACATATGAGATGCACACTTACATATCAGCACACTTTTAAACAAGTTGTGGTCCTGCAATTTAAAAATCAAAGTAGAAGACAACAAAAGATTTAAAAAGGTTTAAAAAAATCAAAGATGTTTTATTAGGTTCATGATGGAAATGAAAGAAACCTACAGGAGAAGATGCAAACAGACAATTAAAATTACAGAGGAAATGAGGAGTTAAGTCACAGAAACTGACTTTTTAAGTTTTGTAAGAGATTCAAAAAGATCACCAAATCGGGTGGGTTAAGACATCTAAAAGAAAAGGTAACCAATTTTTCTCTCCACAGTGATTCATTTTAGAGCTGGGCACAAATGGCTTTTCAAAATTCTCTGTCAATATTGTGGGAAGAGAAACTGATCCTAATTTTGCCAGGAAAAAACAACCTTTCCAAGAATTTATCAAGGCCAAGTCTCCCTTTACTAGCAATAGTACTCAGGGGTGGTATTCACTTACTTTCCCTACCGGTTTGCAAATGTGAGCGCGCATGCTTTGCTCACGTGCACCCCATCCATACATGCGCCCGGCCTTCCGCAGATGTACCCCATCTCAAAAACGTGCCTAAATAGGATGGCCTATACCTGGGGCAATTTCTGCTACCGGTATGGGTGAACCGGTCCGAACCAACTGAATACCACCTCTGAACAGTAGCATGATTATTGAAAACTCCCATATCAGAAGTTCCTGCATGGGTTAGGAGTGTGGGACACCAGAGAGGTTACATTGCTGGGATTGTGGGAAACCAGAAAATCTACTACCCTGTTTCCCCCAAAATAAGACATCCCCTGATAGTAAGCCCAATTGGGCTTTTGAGCACATGGCATTAAGGCCAAGCGCTTATTTCTGGGTTCAAAAAAAATATAAGACAGGGTCTTATTTTCAGGGAAACATGGTAATAGGTGGAGATTGTACAATGAAAGAACAGGATATTCATACAGTGAAGTAGGTGAGGAATTATGATTCCTGTCTGTGCTTGGGAGTAGCTGAAGCCCAGCTGAAAAGCTTCGCACTCCAGTTCCCCAAGGCGAAACCCAGCTCATCCTTTCCTCCCAAAGGACATAAAAGTTTCCAGCCTGAGAAATATGAGAAGATGAGGGGAGGGAGAGGAAGCATCCATGTTGGCATCCCAATTATCTGACTAATTGACCTATTCCTTGGTGTTTTTAGAAACATGCTATTGTCTATAGGCAGCCTCATCCCACTATGCCTTTAGTTTATAAAAGGAAAAGCTAACACAATGTGGGTGTGGGTTTGTAGGAGAAAAGGAGAAGCAAACAGACAAAGAAGTTAGAAGTGACATCTAAGCATTTACAACTACTACAAGCAAGCAAGAGGATTGTCACTTAGCTATCAAGACCACAAGCTAAACTAACTATTGCATCTTGGTGTGATTCCTGTCCAAAACTTGGTTTGGGAGCTTGGCTAGCATGTTCAGTAGCAACACTGCTTAAGAGCAGATCTGGAGCTCGGCAGCAACCAGAAAACAAGCAACGATTTGAGGCAGCACTTAATGCCATCATTAAGAATGATGCAAGAAGTTCAGAAGGGAACAAAGGCTGTATGCCACTTTGCACACTGTAAAACTATTACTTCTTGTAAATACTAAACATTAAAATTTATTTGTGTAGTTACATCAAGTGGTAAAGCCTAGGAGAATGGAGTTAACCCAGGGCAACATCTTATTTTTGGAGGTGTATGCTACAATAAATCAACTGAATATAGTTACCCTCTGCATTGTGGTGGATCTAGTCTTAGAAAACAAGGAATCCTCACCAATGGACAAATCTTGGCCAGATTGTAATTAATAAATGAAAAATTGCTAGATTTCTTCCAGGAGAATTCACCAAAATTATCTTCTGCTTTAAAAGAAATTTCAAAAGCAAATTTTGTCATATTGAAATGAATGAGAATTGGATGAGAAAAAAATGAAGGAAAATCTCTTGGTCCAGCATTAATTCAATCAATCAATCAATCAATCAATCAATCAGAATAGAGCTGTAAGGGACCTTGGCATTCTTCTAGTCCAACCCATTGCTCAGGCAGGAGACTCTCTGCCATTTCAGACAAGTGATTGTCTGAATCACTTGTCTCTTCTTGAAAACCTCCAGTGATGAAGCACTCACAACTTCTGAAGGCAAGCTATTCCACTGGTTAATTGTCCTCACTGTTAGGAAATTTCTCCTTAATTCCAGGTTGCTTCTCTCCTTGATTAGTTTCCAATCATTGTTTCTTGTTTTGTCTTCTGGTGCTTTGGAAAATAAATTGACCCCCTCCTCTGTGTCAGCCTCTCAAATACTGGAATACTGCTATCATGTCCCCACTAGTCCTTCTTTTCTCTAGACTAGCCAAACCCAAATCCTGCAATCTTCATATGTTTCATTATTCACCTGCTTCTTATTTTCGTTCCCCAGCCTTTCTCTGAGGAGTTACATAGCTCATTTAAGTTTGTTCCTCACAATCACTTTATAAATTAATTAGAGACGCTTTCAAGAAAAATATAGCTTCTTTGAGTGATTACTCCCCGTCTTTCCGGCTGTATCATTCTACAGCGAGTAACTGGTGAAGGTAACTGGTGAAGCAGGGAGTAACTGGTGAAGCAGACTCCCTGTGATGTGAGCTTCTGTAAAAAAAATACTCATAGAATTACTGTAAGATTAACATTTAGTGGCATCTCATTAAGCTTCCTCACTCCTCTTTCTCACCTTCTTTTGCTGCAAATGGCAGTCAGTTTCAAAGTGCGACATGTTCCCTTCCAGGCACCATAACAGAAAGAGTCTATTATTACATTTCATGCCTACGAAGCATCATGTCATCAATCAAACTACTGTAATATTAACATTAAGTTTATACAGCTATTCCTGTTTCAACATCTACCCTAAGATTAACACTTTAGATGCTATAGCTCAGAGAGGAGGGGTGGGAAGGGGGAAGGGGGAAGGAATAATAGCTGGGTGACTTTGAACCAGTCACTCTTTCTCTCAGCCCAGGGAACAACCCCATATCACAGGGTTGTGGAAAAATAGGAGGAAAGAATATTAGAATACAATAGAGTAGAGTAGAGTAGAGTTGAGTTGAGTTGAGTTGAGTTGAATTGAATTCTTTATTGGCCAAGTGTGATTGGACACACAAGGAATTTGTCTTAGTGCATACGCTTTCAATGTACATAAAAGAAAAGATACATTCCTCAAGAATCATAAGGTACAACACTTAATGATACTTATGTATAATTATAAATATCATAACATAATGATAATTATGTATGTTTACCACCTTGAGTTACATATAAAGTAATAAAGACAGGATTAAAAAAAAATCAAATAAATAAATAAATAAATGAAGCTGTTTTTATAAATGTACAAGGAGTTTGGATTTTTGCATATCTATTGAACAGCAATTAGCACTAAACATACATACATATATAAGAGGTCCTTAGTGCTCTCTGAGCTTGCTTGTTTTCTTGCAGACATTTCATTAGCCTAACTAGGTAACATCATCAGTGCTAGTAAGGAGTGCTGTTTGCTGTCAGTTTATATTCTGGTGACTTGCCTGTCTGTTTGGGTGAAGGCGGTCTTAGAGATTCTTCGGTTGGGCTGTTTACTGATGGCTCTTGATGGCAGTTTCTTGATTGGGGTATTGTTTACTTGATTGTTGGTCTGAAGTTAACCTTGGGGTTAATCTATGCTGATCTGGGAGCTGATCTGGGTGCTGACTGCTGGCGGAAAGGTACTGGACAGTGGTGGGTTGCTACCGGTTCGCACCAGATCAGGCAAACCGGTAGCAACGGCAGCGGGAGGCTCCGCCCATCCACCCGGATGCTTCTGTGCATGTGCAAAAGCTTCTGTGCATGTGCAAAAGCTTCTGCGCATGTGCAGAAGCGCTGCATGTGTGTGAACGAACCGGTAGCGATGGGATTTGGAATTCACCCCTGTTGCTGGAGTCTTTTTGTTCCTTTTTGGGTTGGTTGATTGTCTCTTTTGCATAGTCTGTAGATGTTGCTAATGTCTATGTGTCTATTGATGGCTGATTTGTCAGAGTGCCAGGCTTCTAGAAATTCCCTGGCATTTTTGGACTTGGCTTGGTCTAGGATTGTCATATTTTTCCAATTGAAACTATGATTAAATCTGTCTATATGTTGTGAATTTAAAGGATTTTCATCATGTCGTCTGACTTTCCACTTGGTGTTCATGTACTGCCAACTGGCAGTCAGAAGACATGATGAAAATTCTTTAATTTCTACCCTGAGCTACAAATATTCTCCTTTATTGGTATAAATATATAACTTCCGAATTAATCCCAAGGAAGGGAAAAATTTAGAATTGTATGCTTTCTGTGTCAGCCCTGGAGGCCATCTTTTTCTTTGGATCTTCAGGGCTGCCACACTTAGTGCTGTGGGAAACCGGGTGGGTGGGTGGATGGGATTTCATGGAGTTGCAGGGATATCTAGCCATAATAACAGTCTTTTCTCAGAGAGTCAAGGACATCTTGCCCTGCACTTGGAGTGGCGTGACTGGGAGGTATCTCCAGTTGGGACGCTGCATTGATTGGACCATGTGATGGACATGTGGGTGCAGGAGAAGGGACTTAAACTGTCCTTTGGGTGGGGAAAACCTGGAAGCTTTCAGATTTGGGTTTTCCCAGATCTGCCAATATGACATCTCTAATAAAATGGAACTTTGAGGAACTTTGAGCCTCAGAGTCTTCTTTCGTTGGGGGTGTTACTTGGAACCCTGACATTCTGAGTAAATCAGCACATATCACTACCAGAACTACTTCCCGACTCTATCTAAGTGGAAACATTGCTATCAATAGGTATATCTATGGTAACTGGATTTATTTTACATGCAAGGTTTTATAAGTATGTATTCTCTTTAAAATCCTGATCGGGAGGTGCATGGGATTATATCACAAGCTATCATCACTACCCCCAAATCTGAGAAATTATTTTCTCTATATATCTTCAACCTAAGTATCTATCAGGTGGAGGTTTTGAAGACTCTGTCCTCTTCAAAAAAAGAAATCTCAAGAGCTAGTTATGATTCATTGTGGGCAAAAAGAACTCATCCATAATGATTCAGTGAATGCAGAAAAGATATTTTATTTGAACCTAGTCTGCTTTGAGAATGACATCAGCTTGCTTTTCAGGAGTTATATAGAGAACTTTGTAGAATATGATACATATTCCTCTGCTTTTGGGAAGTTAGAAAATCATGAAACACTATTTCAGGCTATACAACATAATTTTGATTCCTGCAGAGTGCCTCAGGCACCAAGGCAGTAAGTTAACATTAGAGAAGCGATCTGTCCAGAAACAGAGTAAAATATTTTTTCTTCCAAATGTGTTCTGCAATAAAGAGTTATTATCTATCCATCCATGCATCTATCCATCCATCCATCCATCCATCCATCCATCTATCCATCCATCTATTCATATTTATTATAAGAGGAGTGAGCTAAAATGAAAGATACACCAAAACATAACGTATTAATTGTTTTCGTAATTATAGTTTGTTATTACTAATAGTTAAGGAAATATACATTAGCTCAAAATATGGACATTTGCATTAAGTGAGAGGATACAGATAGTCCTTGACTTACGACCACAATTCAGCCCAGAATTTCTGATGATAAGTGAGACGTTCGTCAAGCGAGTTGCGCCCCATTTTGCAATCTTTCTTGCCACAGTTGTTCAGTGACGCATTGCAGTTGTGAAATTAGTAACACAGTTGTTAAGTGAATTTGGCTTGCACGTTGACTTTGCTTGTCAGGAGGTTACAAAATGTGATCACATGACCCCATCATGAGTCAGGTGCCAAGAGCCTGAATTTTGATCACATGACCATGAGGATGCTACAATGGTCCCATGTGTGGAAAACTGTCACAGGTCACTTTTTTTCAGCGCCATTGTAAGTTCAAATGGTCACTAAATGAACTGTTGTAAGTCGAGGACTAACTGTACAAGAATTTCCAGCCAGGTCCTGCAATGTTATGAGAATTTCATCTATAACAGATTTTTTTTTAATGCATTTGGAATGGAAAAGAGGCTTTTTCTCTTTTTCTCTTTCTCAGGCTATTAGAACTCAGAATTATTAATGAATCATAAAATCATATAGTTGAGAAAAGATCATTAAGGCCATTAAGTCTCACGCAGGAATTAAAATTAGGCATTTTGTGAAAACATATGTAGTTAAGGGGGGAGGGGGAATGGCTAGTACCACTCTATAACTATTTCATGAACAAGTAATATCTGCCTTTCTATCATTTAAGTTTATTATTTCATATCTCACACATCGGAGCAATAACAAACAAAGCACAGCATTCTGAAATTAGCAGATTTAAGGGGGATGAAATAAAATACAGCTAGTTCTCAACTTACAACCACAACTGAGCTCAAAATTTCCATCGTTAACTGAGACCTTGGTTAAGGGAGTTTTGTCTCATTTTACAATCTTTCTTGCCGCCGTTGTTAAGTGAATCACTGCAGTTTTTTAAGCTCGTAACACAGTTGTTAAGTGAGTCTGGCTTCTGCGCTGATTTTGTGGAACAGAAGGTTGCAAAAGGGGATCACATGACCCTGGGACATGGCAGCCATCTTAAATATCAGTCAGTTGCCAAGCATTTGAATTTTGATTGCGTGACCATGGGGTTGCCATAACGGTTGTAAGCGTGAAAAATGCTCGTAAGTCACTTTTTGAGGGCCATTGTAACTTCAAACGGTCGCTAAATGAACTGTTGTAAGTCAAGGACTTCCTCATTCCTTTATATATTACATGATTATTTTACGAGGGGTGGGCAACTGTGGCCCTTTTACAACCTGTGGACTTCAACTCCCAGAATTCCTGAGACAGCTTGGCTGTCTCAGGAATTCTGGGAGTTGAAGTTCACAGGTTGTAAAAGGGCCACAGTTACCCACCCCTATATTTAGACAATTTACTCCCAGGAGACATTATTAGTTTAGTCTAAAAACAAATCTAGAAAAATCTATGGCAAAGATATATGTCAGAATTCTGCTCTTATGATGATTATATCACTTCCAAAGGCAATGTGTTTTTGATTATAGACTTCACAGGGATATTTGATTGGCTATACTAGGAAACTGGAGACGATGGATGGATGGATGGATGGGCTCTTATCTGACCCAGCCAGGCTCTTTTTATGTTCTAATGTGGATTTTTTCTTAGGTGAAATATCTGTGCAACCTTGAAGATAGAACATAAGATGCAGAGGGGGAAAAATACAGGAAGGCCATGTAATTCTCAAAATTACCTTTAAAAATGTCAAGAAAATATAGAATCCTTTCGTTCAATACCAAACATATTGTTAAATCTTCAAAGGCGTCAACCCAGATTTGGTTATCTTGATTCAATAAAGGAGGTTTCATAATATATTCACTAAAGTTCCAACACATGAACGGATTGGTTCATCGCATCCATTTTCATGGCCCAAAAGACTGAAGAAAATGTTTTCATTTCAAATATTCTTACAGGTAGTCCTTGATTTACGAGCATAATTGGGATTAGAATTGTTGTGGCTCCGACCCCCGAGGCCATCGCATCGGAGGAAGAAGGCTCCGAACAGGAGGGAGAGGAGCCAGCCAGGCCTCCCTCCCCCAGCCCCTCCTCCCTGGTAATTCATCAGCTGCCGGCCGAAGGAGAGGAGATGAGTCAAGAGCCAGGTGTCTCCGATCAGTTGGAGGATAATGAGGAAAGCCAGAGGTGGCTGGACCCACGCCAGCGCCAGCGTGATAAGAGAGCTCAACAAATGAGGAAGCATGCCAGGGATTAGCTGAGTCACAGGACCACACCCCACAGGTTATTTAAAGGAGTGGGGTAGCAGTTGGAATTCTGTGACTGACAAAGTTTTACCCTGGCTAGTCCTTGGAGCTAAGCATCAGCCGGCTGGAAAGATTTGGACTTTTGAATTATATTTCCCTCAATTGGTGTGTACGTGTTTTGTTATCTGGTGGAGGTATTCCCCCCCCCCCCTTGTTTAGTAAAGACCTTGGCAGCCAGTTTACAAAGGGCTGCCAAGCCGTGATAACGAACCTTCCGTGTGTGTGCTACTCCTTTAACCCTCGTCTGTCTGTGTGGGTTTGTGTGTGTGGAGGATGGGGACAGAACAAGAATTCCCATTGCTGAGCAAGGTGGTTCTTGCCTGATGTAGTAATCTTTTCTGGCACAGTCATTAAATGAAACACTGAAATTGTTAAGCAAATCATCTGATCATTAGGTGAATCCAACTTCCCTCATTGACTTTGTTTTCTGGAAGCTAATTGGAAAGGTTGCAAATGCTGATCATATGATCCCTGGACATTGTAAATTCATGCCGGTTGCCAAGCACCCAAATTTTGATCATGTGATTGTGGGAATGCTGACAGTTGAAGCTGTTATAAAATTGAGCTCAAGCCACTCCAATTGTTATCTGAGTGACACTTTGTTGGGTCTCCTCTGGAAAGCAGATCCCTTAAGAAAGCAGATTTCATATGACTGATTCAGAGATTTTTAATCCAGTATACAAAATCCTGGAACTATAAATTAAGGAAAACCATTGAGGTAAAGAAAACTATGATTGAATGCAAATTGTCGTAGGAGTCATTTATCTAAAACCTTATTCCCAGAAAAAGAGAGTCTATTTTTCCTTAGTTCCACAAGTGTATGGGGCATCCTACATTCAAGGACAGAAGATGGCAGTGTAACTGCCTGTTGTGGCCCACCAGCTGCCAGCAGAACTGGTGGCAGACTCAGACAGTGAGGAGGTTGGGGAGGAACATGGGCAGAGGTGGCTTTCAGCAGGCTCTGACCAGTTCTGGAGAACCAGTAGCGAAAGTTTTGAGTAGTTCGGAGAACCGGTAAATACCACCTCTGACCTGCCCCTACCTATTCTCTGCCTCCCAAGTCCCAGCTGATCGGGAGGAAATGGGGATTTTGCAGTAACCTTCCCCTGGAGTGGGGTGAGAATGGAGATTTTACAATATCCTTCCCCTGCCACGCCCAACAAGCCACACCCACAGAACCGGTAGTGAAAATTTTTGAAACCCACCACTGAACATGGGCCAGTCCTGGAGTTTGGGGAAAGCTCTGATGAGTGCTCTGCGTCAGAGGCAGAGATGGGGCCAGGGCCGTCCGATAATTATCAGCTACATTCGGAGTCGGAAATAAGTGGGGCATAAGAACAGCTGGAGCCTGTTTCCAATGTGCTCATGCGCAGAGCTGCCAGGAGAAGGGAACAATTAAGGAACAGGGGTCGACTCAGGAGTAAAGGCACAAGTGGATGCTGAATGGCCCCTCCTATAGGGAATAAATAGGAGCAAAAGGGGAGTGGTGTTTGCAGGAGACAATTAGTTTGTTTATTAGTGTGAAGATTTGCTTATCTGAGTTTGTGCCCCACAGAGACTCCTTACCAGGTATTTCATTGTACAGCGTTGCACCTGGAAGCTATCGGCCTGGCAACTATCCAAGGATTGATTAGGTCTGTGGTTGCAATTCACCCTTGAAAGACTTTTTGCCGGGACTTTTCTAGATGTGAATGCTAGGAATTCACATTAGCCAAATAAAAAGGGTTTTTTTTTTCAGGACAAGGAGTCTGTTTCGTGATTTGGTGAAGCCTAGGTCAGAACACTGCCTACCTTAGATGGATGTTTTTTCACCTGGGGAAAGAACCAATTAATGTTGCTACTTGGATGGGGATATCATGATTCCAAATACACAAGGACCACATTGGAAAACAGTATCTCAGGAGCACTTTGTTGGCAAAGTGACAAAAAACCCGCCAACCTCAAATGGCCCTTGGGCTGAGAATTATTTTGATATTCAACCTAGAGTTACATTTTATTTTATTTACCAGCCATCAGCCAATGAAATGTTGTAACTGTTGCTGTCTCTCTGTAGTTTTCTCTTGCTGTTTTGTGTTTCACATCTTTGCTTTTAAAATAATGATTTAATTGTTAATGTATAATTGCTGTGAATCAGCTAGAACTTACAGAGAGTTGGTGTATCATAAAAGGAAAGAAATGAAATGTTATTCTTATAACAGCAGGAAGGATAAATGTGATTCAAGTAACTTAATGAAAATAGCAGTTTCAGAGGCAGGGAAGTGGATAGAGGCTGTAAAATTAGTCTGAATATGTAGCAAAGATGTTTGGCTGAGCTATACCGGCTGCAAAAAGTATTTACAAAATTATTCATTTGCATCATTATAAAACCTTCCAGCATTGTCGGAGTAGTTGCTATTTCTATGAATGAACTCAATGGAAAATGTTGCGCAAAACATAAGCTTGTTTTTATTACTTGTATACTTGTTTCTTTTTAATGAGCATTTGTAGAAATGGATCATATGAATGAGGATTACACTATAGGTTTCTCCTCCAGCTTTATTCATTGATGTGGGAATAAACTGCAATGAAACTAGCAGGGCTTGCCTCTGAATAGAAATACTAAGTACTGCACAGTTTGATGGATCATTTCATGTTCTAGGAATCATAGTTTGAGCCTTCTAGAAATTCCTAGCGTGAAATTTTCAGGAAGATCTTTGAATGTCAAAAATTCAGAAAATGCTTAACTTAACTCTGCATGCTCCTTCCCTCCCTCTTTTTCTCCACCTCCTTCTCTTATTGAGTCCTGGGCCTTGAGTTCAACCATCACTGCCATTCCAGAAGGCTGCCTTGTGCCATTCCCCAAGGCATTTAGAAAATAAATTCCAGATTCATTCCAGAATGATCTGATGGACATGATTCAGAAATCTTATCTAAACAAACCCTCATATTAACTGTCTATGTATGGCTTTCAGACTTAGATACAAATTTCAGTGGCTCTGCAACAATGATTTTGGAACATAGCAGCGTCATTTTGTGCCTCCAAACTACATATATAAAAAGACCTTTTCAGTATATGATTTTAAGTTAAAATGTGTTTAAGGTAAAGGTAAAGGTTCCCCTCGCACATATGTGCTAGTCATTCCCGACTCTAGGGGGCGGTGCTCATTTCCGTTTCAAAGCCAAAGAGTCAGTGCTGTACAAAGATGTCTCCGTGGTCATGTGGCCGGCATGACTAAACGCTAAAGGCGCATGGAACGCTGTTACCTTCCCACCAAAAGTGGTTCCTATTTTTCTACTTGCATTTTTTATGTGCTTTCGAACTGCTAGGTTGGCAGAAGCTGGGACAAGTAACGGGTGCTCACCCCGTTATGCAGCACTAGGGATTTGAACCGCTGAACTGCTGACCTTTCGATCCACAAGCTCAGCGTCTTAGCCAGTGAGCCACCGCGTCCCTTAAAATGTGTTTAGAAATGTGTAATACACTTTAATACCTAAAGCAGAAATAGGATAAAGTTGAGTTAGTGATAGTACTGACAAGTATAAACTGATTTATGCATGCCTAGAAATTCCCAAAAGCTCCTAGTGTTTTACATTGTCTTAAACTTATTGAGATGATGAGCAGCAGGAAGGAAAGTTCCTACAAGTTGAAATATTCTGTCCCTGTCCTAATGTTTCCTCTACTTGTATCTATTTTATATATTCAATTCATGCTTATACTTATATAAATTACCTAATATGTTCTGGACAAATAAATTAAATAAATAAATAAAATAAAATAATAGCTGCTGATGCTAGATCAGCTGCTGCCTTCTTTGATGTTGCACATGCTTAATACTTTTAAAAATAATTTCAGAATCAGGAGCCTCTATTACCAGGTCGCTCTTTCTACCCTGTGTTGCTTGATCTTCACAAATTTACTGAAGGGGTGATGGTGTAGGAAAGACTCCCAAGAACCGGTAAGTCAAGGATCCTTGAAAAGGAATTTTTCTCTTTCAAAATCCTTATTCTGAAGCCATTTCCAAATAAATCAAGCTAACAATGTAATCAGATGGTGCCCAAGTTTTAAAGGCTTTTATGATGCTCAGCTGAAAGGATGTTGAAAATTCAAATTTTATCTTGGCACCATGCTAAAATGTCTAAATGGAGCACAAAAGCTTTTTACCAGATTATGATCGTCACACAAATTGTTTTTAAATGAATAAACATAAGAGCTCAAGAGAACTGGAAGAACCGTCTATTATTCATTAAAGACATTTAGTGCTTCATTAATTTGAATGCAACAATCCATTTTTGATTAGCTGGGTTGTTAAGCAGACATTGTCAAATGCCACTAAGGTGTGAGGTGTGAAGAATGTGCTTCGCAGCATCTGTGTGTTCCCTCTGAAGACAGCAGCATTTCAGCTGATATTAATGCCTGAGCTCCCCCCCCCCGGCCCTCCCCCCAAGTATCAAATAGCCATAAATTTCTAAGCACTTTATGAACATTGCTTTTGTAAAGTTACGTTCATATAAATTTCCATTCCTGTAAAAGAAGACAAACAAGGAGACAAATTGTTTCCATATTAGATGGAAGAACAAACACGAGAGAGAGAGAATGGCTCAGCCTTGAAATTGCTAGAATTTTATTCCAAACATCAATGAATGAAGAAATGCCATCTTTGAATTCAGGGGAGAATATGATGAATACAAAAACAGAATGGAAAATTATTCCACAACATTGTCAGAATATCCGTTCACATTTGGCTCCAGTTGTGATTTCAGACAGTCTGATTTTAAATTGTCTGCTCCGAAGTAAAACTCACTTAGTTCATTGTGATTTATTTTTCAGTAAGCAAGCTTGATGTTGTTCATACTGCCTACAAATTTTAACAGCAGTTACATGATTTGGCCATCCAGTATTTATGGTATACTCTGATTTTCTCTTTCAATATAGAACGTAAAAGAGAATGATGGTAAAAATTCCCAGATGAGTTAGAGGAGTTAATTGAAACTTGTGTGTGATCAGATAAATATAATCCCCAGGATTTAGTTGACTGAGTCAGTTGACTTGATTTTATATATACTTCTTCCACCACCATTGTGCCCAACATAGGATTCAGGCATTCACATAGACTTTCTTTTCTTTTCATTCACTCTTTCTGGATTCACATTGGAGCTTTATCAACAAACCGAGATCTTGTAACAGCACAAGCTAGCCTCTTCTCTGTGGATCCATATTGTTACACTCTTTTTATGTTCTTCATATATTTTGAGAATGGGATAAGATTTATTTTGTTCTCTCCTTCCTTAGATAAAAAAACAATTACAAAACTGAACATCCTTAGTTCAGTATCCTAATCTAAGGTTACGGGGTGGGGGAGAGAAAGAGTGAAAACAACTGAAAATCCTTCAGACCTTTCTGGGAGATACAAGTTGTACTCTGATGTTAAATAGAATACAATAGAATAGAATAACAGAGTTGGAAGGGACCTTGGAGGTCTTCTAGTCCAACCCCTGCTTAGACAGGAAACTCTACACCACTTCAGACAAATCGTTATCCAACATCTTCTTAAAAGCATTCTTGGAGCATTCACAACTTCTGGAGGCAGGTTTTTCCACTGATTAATTGTTCTAACTGTCAGGAAATTTCTCCTTCATTCTAAGTTGATTCTCTCCTTGATTAGTTTCCACCCATTGCTTCTTGTTCTACCCTCAGGTGCTTTGGAGAATAGCTTGACTCCCTCTTCTTTGTGGCCGCCCCTGAGATATTGGAACACGGCTATCATGTCTCCCCTAGTCCTTCTTTTCATTAAACTAGACATACCCAGTTCCTGCAGGTCTTACCTTCTATTAAGCTCTCACCTTCTGTTGCAAAGCCACTAGGAAAAGGTTCCATTTCATTACACAATAGATACAAACTCATGGTAAACTACTCCAAACTAGACTGCAGAAAATACGACTTCAGTAACAGAGTTGTCAGCGCCTGGGATGCACTAACTGACTCTGTGGTTTCTTCCCCAAATCCCCAAAACTTTAATCTTAGACTGTCTACTGTAGACCTCACCCCATTCCTAAAAGGTCTGTAAGGGGCATGCATAAGCGCACCAGCCTGCCTACCGTCCCTGTCCTAATGTTTTCTTTTATTCGTATCCTTTTCATGCATTTATAATTATGTTTACACTTGTGTCTGTCATAAAATGCATGCTTGACTAAAAAATAAAATAAAATAAAATATAAAATAAAATATAAAATAAAATAAAATAAAATAAAATAAAATAAAATAAAATAAAAT
>WNWU01000126.1:1009830-1040535 GCA_012654045.1 Ptyas mucosa
TAAAATAAAATAAAATAAAATAAAATAAAATAAAATAAAATAAAATATTGGGAAGATAATGGAATCAAGGGGCTTGTTTACCTCAGGAGGCAACATGTTTTCTTCGTCCTTGTTTCATGAGTGCTTTTGCAATTTCATATGAAAGCAAAGCAAAAAGGAATGCTTCTTACATTACATGTAAGTAGTTCTTGATTTACAATCATAATTGAACTTGGATTAGTGGTTGTAAATCATTGTGGTTATATGTCAGGATATCACTTGACCGGACCTTATTTTTCAACATTTTTGACAGCAGTCACTAAGCAAACACTGTGGTCATTAAATGAACTCCCCAGTCATTAAGCAAATCCATTTTCCCATTTGGTGTTTTTTGCCAGAAACCAAAAGTAGTAAACACTGGGAATACTTCGCCACTGGAAACTGCAAATGGCTATAAAAGTAAGCCAGTTGTCCAGTGCCCATAATGCAATCACACAACTGTCAGGTGGCTTGTGTACATGTTGCCATTGTAACTTCAAAAACAGATCGTAAGTAGCTCTGGTGAAGTATGTCATAACTTTGAATGGTCATTAAACAACCGGTTGTAAATTGAGGATTACCTGTATATCCTTTTACATCAGTGAAACATATTGTAGGAACAGGCCATTGTGTCCTGCTAACTCTTTATAGTGGTTCTGACTGATTTCTAACTGATTCTGGAACAAGAGTTCCATCGTTAGATATTTTAAACTTATGAAACACAAGGTTTTTATTTTTTTCTTCACACACCATTGCTAAAAAGGCACTAAGAGTTGTTAATCTAATTTTGCAAAGTTTCTTCTCTGGCAATATTGTATTGCTAACTAAGGCATACAAAACCTTTGCCAGACCAATTCTTGAATACAGATTGTCCGCCTGGAATCTACACTGTATTTCGGACATTAACATGTTTGAGTGGGTTCAGAGGTATTTTATGAGAAGAGTACTCCACTCCTCTACTCACAATAGAATTCGCTATGCCACCAGTCTTAAAATGTTGGGCTTGGAAAACTTGGAATTGCACCGCTTGTGGTCTGATTTAAGCATAATATACAAAATTGTCTTCTACAATGTCTTATTTGTCAACGACTTCTTCAGTTTTAACCATAATAGTACAAGGGCAAACAATCGATACAAACTCAAGGTAAACGGCTTCAAACTCGATTGCAGGACATACGATTTCAGCAACAGAGTGGTCAATGCCTGGAATGCTCTACCCAACTGCGTTGTTACAGTCTCAAACCCTCACAGTTTCAACTTCAAACTCTTTACTGTGGACCTCACTCTCTTCTTAAGAGGTCTGTAAAGGGGGCGTGCATAAGCGCATCAGAGTGCCTACTGTCCCTGTCTTACTGTCCCCATTTATTTGTATTTATTTCCTTTGTTTATGTTTATGTTCATACCTATACTTGTCATCTTGTACATGTTTGACAAACAAATAAATAAATATAAACACACAGACATACAAACAGATACTTCCAAAATCTTGCCAAGGAAACTGCAGGGACTAGTGCAGGCAGTCACAAAGAGTTAAAAATTAAAAGATACGAAAATAAAATAAAATAGCATTTAATATTTTATTCATAAAATAATTTTATAATTTTGTCAATTAAGTTTTTTTTAGTATTTTAACTTTTTTTAATTCATAGTTTAGTAGTCTGAACCATTTTATTTGCTTTTATTAATCTTCTAGAAAATGTTTGTGCATTTTAATTTGAGCCTTATAACCTTTTACAAAAACTATAAAATGCTGGTTGGTGAGAAAAATAAAGATAGTACTATTCAATAGGTTTATAGCTAAATTCCCCACCCTTATCCCCAAACCTTTTGTTAACTACCGTATTATTACATTTAAAAAATAATGAAATGAAAGATAGAAGACACTATGCTTCTCAGAATTTTAATCAGGAGACCAGAAATATCTTTTCAGAAGGAAGAATCAGCTTGTTGGCTGAACAAAAACATCAAAATCAGTCTCTATTGTCCACCTTAAAGCACAAAATTAGTCATTCATAATTCCCAAGATAGCTAAATCTTTAATTCAAATGTAAGATTATGGAACAAATACTGATTATGGTTTTAAGAATGCATTATCTAACATTTGGGATTGTATTAAATGAATCCTAAAAGCTCTAAATTCTTTAAAGCTTGAGAGCCATTTGAATCTCAGATGAGGTTAAATTTTATGGGAATTCAATTTTTCCTGTTGTATCTGCATGTTCTATAATGGTTACTCATTGATAGGAAAAATTATGGATACATTTTCAAGGCTTTTGCTGTTGAGTCTCTGAACTAATAGTCTAGGGATGAGAGCCCAACAAAAACTCAGGCTCTTCACAGAGAGTTATATCGTACTCAAGTTTGATGGGCCAAATGAGGTTATGTTCCTCAACCAAAATTCATTCAAGCTTAAGCAGCATTCTTTCATAATTCTATAAGCCCTCTCACTTGTCCAGGTAACTGATACTAATTTAATGAAAAGAAAGTTTAGAAGAAGGATATAATAGCAGTGTTCCAATATTTGAGGGCTTGCCACAAAGAAGAGGGAGTCAACCTATTCTCCCAAAGCACCTGAAGGCAGGACAAGAAGCATTGGATGAAAACTAATCAAGGAGAGAAATGACCTAGAACTAAGGAGAAATTTACCGACAGTGAGAATAATTAATCAATGGAACAACTTGTCTTCAGAAGTTATGGGTGCTCCATCACTGGAGGTTTTTAAGAAGAGATTGGACAGCCATTTGTCTGAAATGGTATAGGGTTTCCTGCCTGAGCAGGGGGTTGGACTGGAACTCCAAGGTCCCTTACAGCTCTATTCTGATTGGTTGGTTGGTTGGTTGGTTGGTTGGTTGGTTGGTTGGTTGATTGATTGAATTAATGCTGGACCAAGAGATTTTCCTTCATTTTTTTCCTCATCCAGTTCTCATTTGTTTCAATATGAGAGAATTTGCTTTTGAAATTTATTTTAAAACAGAAGATAGGGTTGGTTGGTTGGTTGATTGATTGATTGATTGAATCAATGCTGCACCAAGAGATTTTCTGTTCTATTCTAATATCACCACATTCTAACTACAGTACTATCATATGCGATATATCTTTATTTTTCACATTTTTGAACCTTCTCTCTCTATATAGCTTACTGAGTATACTAAAGATACTTTTTAGCTATTATGTTCTTCGGTAGTTTTTGCTCCTTATTCATTAGCTGTAGTCAAGACTATCAAAGGACTAGGCAATCCTTTTA
Organism: Ptyas mucosa; assembly: GCA_012654045.1. NCBI lineage: Eukaryota > Metazoa > Chordata > Lepidosauria > Squamata > Colubridae > Ptyas > Ptyas mucosa. The sequence goes on from WNWU01000126.1 coordinate 1,013,093, forward strand.
TTTTCTCAGTCCAGGAATTTCTTGAATTGTATTCTGAAAACTAATTCAATCTACACAATTCCAGCAATCCTTCAGATCTTTTTTTTTCTCTTCTCATTTTTTGGTATCTATACTGCAGATAAAATTTCACAGGGACAACTAAAGCACACAGACATGCAAATGTACATATAACCACTCACACACAGTACACAAAAGGACTGAGAAGTCATTTTTGATTATAACTCAGTCATAAATAAATGTTTGGAATGTGCCTATGTATTTCTTGATGAATGATTTGTCAAAATGCCAAGGAATGGTTCCATTTCTGTTGCCATTGCCATCTAAATCAAATCCTGGTTACTTGTTGACATCATGTCGGAGTTCCTGGCCTATCATTAGAACTTTGTTCTCTTCATCCCTTTGTTGAGTGAGGAATCTACATTCTCTTCAGAACAGTAGTAAGATAATAAAATTTATAAAATAATCAATGAAAAAGGAACAGAAGAGAATACACCAATATGATGACCAAAAAGATGCATGGAGACCAGAGAGTAAAAGTGGTGGGGAGATGGAATCTGCCATCAATCCAGCAGCCAGCTGTAGTATGAAAATCTCCCATTTGGTATCCAGCCTAACTGGTAAATCCAGGACTTCAGACTGGGGTGGGCTTCAAAAATTTTAGCAAGGAGTTCTCTGCCCAGTTGCTGGGTAGGCATGGCCATGGTGGGTGTGGCTTAGTTGACTTCCTGCATCACGGCAGGGGGCATTTTTGCCCTCTTCGGACTCCGGAGGCTTTCCTTGAGCCTCCGGGAGGGCAAAACTGGTCTCCCCAGGCTCTGGAGGCCCTCTGGGGGTTGCAAATGGGCCCATTTCTGGCCTTCCTGAGTTTCTGGTAATCCAGTTTTTCGCCCTCCACAAGCTTCTGCACACACCCTGCACTAACCTGCATCCAAAACAGGCCTCGGGGGGACTCCTGGGTGGGTGGGTGGGTGGGTGGGTGGGGGCGGGGCCAGCCAGAAGTGGAATTTGGGGGTTCTCTGAACTGCACAGAATCTTAGCTAGAGGTTCTCCCAAACCCCTGCAAACCCTCAGCAGCCCACCCCTGTTTCAGGCTCTTGAGGAAAGATAGGAGGTTGAGGGCAGATCTTAGCTTAGAGGTAAGTAATGTCATGATTATGTAGTGCATATTGGAAGTGGTGACCCTTTAAGAGTTGTATGCAAGGAAATCTAAATTTTAATGCATGCCAATTGGTGTACATTCAAAGAGAAAATAAAGTTATTCTATTCTGTTCTGTTCTGCTCTGCTCTGCTCTGCTCTGCTCTGCTCTGCTCTGCTCTCCCATCCCATCCCATCCCATCCCATCCCATCCCATCCCATCCCATCCCATCCCATCCCATCCCATCCTATTCAGTAGCCTTTAGATATCTTTTCTTTTGGACAAAAAAAAATCATATCATTTCTATTTCTTGTTCTATTATTTTTAAGAATACTGCAAAGGTAGAAATCCAGTGAATGATTTCCTCTGTCACATCAGGCAAGTGGAAAGAATTGCTGTGGTGTGATAAACTTTCCTGAGACATTTTTTTAAAAGCTGGAGTTAGTACACAGCATCAAGTGAAGACGGGTTACTTTTCCCAGATTAGATCTCACTTTGGGAAATAGCATCTGCTATCAACTGACACAGACCGCAGGGGGAATGACACCTGAAAGGAACTGACACAGAACAACTTCAAAATTGACTCTCCATTATTCCAGAATGTAGGACAAGGAAATAATGGATTTAACTTACAAGAAGCAGATTTTGATTTAACATGGGACGGGGAGAGAGGAAAGCTTAACAGAGCAGTTTGCCAATGGAAACAGCTACTCAAGGAGGTTATGTGCTCATTCTATATTGGATATGTTCAAGTGAATGACAGATATTGGGCATCCTTGAATTTGGATTTCTGAAATAATGGCTGCTTTCCACTCTGAGTTTCAGTGATACCTTCTTCTCTTGTCAACATTTATTAGAAACTTTCTCTACACAGGCATACACCATCACGCCTTATCATGGCTTAACCCCACCCTGGAACTTACATCTGCAAACAGTACAAAAACAGCTAACTTTCACTTTGACCTGAGTTTCTAGCTAATAAGTAAGCAGCGAATACATTTCTGCTGAGCTAATGGCTCAGAAAGCCAAATTCTGAGCAAATGCTACAGGTTGGAATAGTAGTCAGAGTTGGCCACTGGTGCTCTGCCCCATTTTAAATGTCAAATTAGAAAGTCCAGTTATCTAGGGAAGGAGGGAGGGAGGGAGGGAGGGAGGGAGGGAGGGAAGGAAGGAAGGAAGGAAGGAAGGAAGGAAGGAAGGAAGGAAGGAAGGAAGGAAGGAAGGAAGGTAAGATCTTCAGAACAGATCTTGCTAGTTGTAGTACAATCTAAATGTTTCTGCATTTACCTAGCAAACTAGAAGACTTCCATGGTCCCTTCCAACTCTGTTATTCTGTTAAAATTGTCATTTGCCAATTTCACATTTATAAGTTTCTCTATGGTGCAACTCTACTTTAGAATGTTTTCTTCTTTCTACTATTTTGGAAGTGCTGTGTTCTTTTTCAGATGCATGCTATAGATTTATCTCTTAATTGAAAGCTTCCCTGTTTGGCTATTGCTTTTATGTGTATAGTTGGGGGATTTTTAAGTCTGCATAACAGTCTTAGAAACTATTGGAATACAAACATATAATTGAATGTTTAAAGCAGGGGTGAAACCCAACAATTCTGACGGGTTCTGGAGAACCGGTAGTGGAAATTTTGAGTAGTTTGGAGAATCGGTAGCAGAAATTTTGAGTAGTTCAGAGAAACAGCAAATACCACCTCTGGCTGGCCTCAGAGTGGGGTGGGAATGGAGATTTTGCAATATCCTTCCCCCAGGAATGGGGAGGGAATGGGGATTTTTTGGTATCCTTCCCCTGGAGTGGGATGGGAATGGAGATTTTACAGTATCTTTCCCCTGGAGTGGAGTGGGAATGGAGATTTTGCAGTATCCTTCCCCTGCCACGCCCACCAAATCACGCCCACCAAACCACACCATGCCCACCAAGCCACTCCCACAGAACCAGTAGTAAAAAAAATTGGATTTCACCACTGGTTTAAAGCTTTTAATTATCTAACTGTACTGCATATGTTGAGTTGGCATTCTCACTAATGGAAATGATGCAAACATTGATTAAACTAATAAATAACAAATGCATAAAACTGCACACCTAGTGACCTTCCTATGTCTGCCCATCACCTCTCTTAATTACAGATCTGAGTGACAATTTGCTTTCAAATTTCTGCAATCTGAAGAAGAGGTTTAAATCTTCTCTGGTAAACAAATCTTAGAGAGAGAAAAAGCTTCCATCACCATAAATAGATGCATCCCTCATTTAGTTTCTATAGATGAGACAGTGTCGTGCAGTCAATCCTTCTATAAACACTCAAATAATACAATAAATTGTGCAAGTGCTTTTAATAATTGGTTCCATGAGTGGGGAGGAAGCCAGTTTTGGCTCCAATTGATATTTCTTCACTTTTTAAAAATGTATGTGAGAAACAACCAAGAGGCAATGTTTAATTCATGGATACATAACAAGAAGTTTAAGTCTCCAAGCAGTTTGCAAAAGCCCCTGGAACTCCTCCAAACGTGGTTGCCAAATGGTAATCTTTAGTGAGACAGATGGGGAAATTATTAAATGCATGAGGTCTAATCATATTCACTGTAATTAATCAATTAATCAAAAGTGAAATTTAATTAAACTAGGTTTTGGTCCTGGCCTGTTGTCTGGACCTTATCTATTCTCTAGATTCCATCTGTAGCCACACAATGAAGAAGTGCAGCCCAAGAAGCCAGAGTTGGACGGCATAAAACTTCAATAAATTATTTAAATTATTTTTAGAAGAATTGGATTAAATATTTCTTATAAATTCATGTATAAAGGGACAAATCTGCCTGGTTGCTGGGTGGGTGTGGCCATGGTGGGCGTGGCCTAGTCAGCTTCCTGTACCATGATGGGGGGGGGGGTATTTTTGCCCTCTCCGGGCTTCGGAGGCTTTCCTTGAGCCTCCCCGGGCTCTGGAGGCCCTCTGGAGGCCAGAAACAGGCCCTTTTCTGGCCTTCCCACACTTCTGATAGGCCTGTTTTTGCCCTCCCTAAGCATCCACATGCGCCCTGCATTTACCTGCATCCAAAATGGGTTGCATGGAGACTCCTGGGAGGGGAGGGGTGGGGTGGGGTGGGCAGGGCCAGCCAGGAGTAGGATTTCGGGGTTCTCGGAACTGCACAGAATCTTAGCTAGAGGTTCTCCCAAACCCCTGCGAACCCCCAGCAGCCCACCCCTGGTCTTGATCCTAGAAACCTTATAGCTTGCCTTTCTCCAAGACAATATCTCCCCAACTTGGTCTTTCATGTCTTCCAATATTTTGCCCATTACTGTAGTAATTAAGTCCATCCATCTTGCTACTGGTCATCCTACAGAATGCAGAATAATAGAGTTGGAATGGACCTAAAAGGTCCCTTCCCTTTCTTCTTCTCTTTCCTTCCATCATCATCATTATTACTATGAGAACCAGTTTCACCTAAATATTTAAGATAATCACTGTGATTTGCAGACCTGGATTCATTCTCTGTGATAGAAAATAAAGCTTTCCAATGAATTCACAATTTATCTTCTAATCATTTTCATTATGTGTTTTTAATTAGAACACTAAGTGCAGTAAAACAGAGGATATAAACCTATATATTCTTACTAAGGTGTAACCTGAACACATTTAGAGTTATGCATGAGGTTTCCTCTTTTCTTTGAAAATTTGGAAAAAAAACCTAATTGAATTCTTTTGTGTGTATATGGGACAAGTTCTAATATTTATCGTCCTTTTAGACAAAATGTTATGTCCAAAAGACAGATTGGTAATATGCAGTACAACTGCTGTGTGTTGAAAGTACTACCTGCTCAGAATAGGCAAGCAGAAAAAAATCAAACCACATCAATTGACAATGATTTCTTTTTTTTGAAAGAGAGTTGAAAAGGAGTCAACTGTGTCCCTTCCTGAGTCTGAAACAAATAATGCAAAACTTTGCCCAGTGTACTTGAAACGAACAACTCAAATGTTATTGCTTTTATTGTCGCATTTGCAGTCAATTCATTTCTTTTCTCCCAAACTTTCTTGCCATAAAAACTAAATGACACCTAGAATGTAACCTCGTTCTGAATAACTCTCAAGTAAAAAATAAATTGGATTTTCCTTTCCTTTGCTTGTTTTTTCAAGCATATCAAATTTGCATCCCTAATCCAGAAAGGTCTATAAAATGTTAATCATAACAATGAACTTTCTATCAAATGCTTCAATTAAGCAACTAATATTTCATGCCCACTATCAAAGTTTCCCTGTTGGGCTACCACAGGTTTGTCATTTATTTTATCGGCAGAGCTAGATCACAGTTGGTTAAATATCAAACCCAATTACTCCCACTATGGATATTAAACATGGGAGATAAGATTTAGATCAAGTTTTCATTCAGCTGTATCAATGATTGTTGTGAAAAGAAAATGGGAAACATCTTGGAAAAAGGCTTGACAAGAACCAAATCAGTTAAATTCCTTTCTGGTTTTCTGCTGTCATCCTCTATTTGTTGTTCCCATGCTTCTAACTGAAAGAGGAAATTTGATAGAAAGGAAGGTTTGTAACTACAGGGATTTCATTACTAAACTATTGGCAGCACCAAATACTTCCAAGTATAATTAAGAAGTGTATTTCTTTCTGGAAAGTCTAGGGATGATGGTTTTCAGTTGCAGCTGACATTCCAACATTAATAACTGCTTTATTTTGTCTTTGTACCATCTCCTATATTTGAAGGATACATTTAAGTAAGAAAATTTAGTAACTTAAACAGGGTATTCTTAATTGTGTGTGTGTGTGTGTGTGCGCGCACGCAGGCAGGTGCCATGTACCCCTTTAAGAATCTGATGAAACCTATTGAAACCTCTTAGAAAAATGTATTAAAATACCTAAAATAAATGACAAAGATACAGAGGTAATACTGTTAAGGAATATGTGCAGAGTAACCCTTGAGTAGCAAGGGTGTGCACATAAGAAAACGGCTGAGAGTGATTGTGAATAAGCACTGTCAATACAGACACACTGAGTTGTGATATTCTTTTACTTTTAGGAAAAAGCAAAGCAAAGTCCAATAAACAATCCAGGTCATACACAGATAAAAATAGTTAAATAGTCAATCCAGGAATATTCCAAGAACAAAGTCTTCTTACCAGTTGTTGTAGTCATATGCAATAAAACAGTTCTTTTTGGAGTTGCAAACAGGAACAAGTACAGCAGTAAAACAATCAGTAAAACAGTAAAAAACAACAAGTAGCAATGATCAAGCAGTGATCATGCAGAGAGAACAGGCAGAGAGGAGCAGAGGTAACAATAATAATGTAATAAGAAAAATAAGCCATGATTCAAGCTTCCTCTTAAGTACGTTTGCTATAGAGCTAGCTATACATTACATTTTGACTGCAAACATGCATTGATGGTTTATATATATTGCCAACCCAACCAGTTAGGCAATAGCCATTCCCTAACAAATACCAAGAAAACCAATTATGCTTGAATATACTTATCAAAATATTGTAAACATAATTAATATATATTCTTCATTATTAGTCCATTCAACCAATAAAAAAATCCAGCAAAATTTAAGTTAGTGGATACTGAAAACTGCATTTTACCCCTTTTAAATTCTATCTATCCACAGATCCCAGGTTAAGAACCTCTATTCTAATTTATAAAGGCATATTGAAGAAATACCGTGAAGACACTCTCCCCCTCCCTCAATGTCTTTCTATCTTCTCTGCCACCTAAGTGGCAAGGCTATCCACACTGGGATTACAAATCACCAAAAGTTTAAGAGTCTACAGGATCAGACAAGCAGGGTCATATTAAGAGAAGTTCCCAGGCAAAAGACCACAAATAAACATAGAAGTTTACATAGTCAGCTTCACACAAGGCATTTTAAATAATGGAATTGGCCAAGCTAATCCACATTTGGCCCTTACAGCTGCTAAGCTAACCAGACAAGATAACTCAGATATGTATCTGTGGGGAAATAAATTTTTGAAGCCAGAATAGTCTTGCTGTCTAGAGTGGTTGGGGAGCTAACATCAGCAAGTAAATAAATATGTCAATTATGGCATGATGAGGGCTGACGCTATCTTGGGACCACAGAACTGGTCATTATTCCCCAAATCCATCTCAGAACAGGGATAGAATGAAGATAGGAATGCCCAACACTGCATACTGTTAGTGATACCATCATTTGTCATAAAATGTCATTTTCTCTATACTGTTGCTGCATTCAATTTCAGAATCTGCTGTCCCACTCTCCTTTCTTTTACCTGATGGATAAAGTCATCACCACGGAAATCTTCAAAGATTGAGTCTAAAACAATAGACAGAGCTCCCCTTTTATTTCCAAATATTGGTTGGTGATTATATTAAAAACTTCAAGTCATTTGAGAGTCAATCATAAAACTTATCAACCTCTGCCTCAATACTTACTTTCAGTTTGGTGGATAAATAACTCACCTTTTATAACCCCATAATCCCTTAATTCAGGGTAAAGTCAGGATGGATGGAGCTGAGCATTTACTGGTCAGATGCCCTTCCTGATGCCACATTAACTTTGCAACAGATCTGCCATTATCTAGCATTGAACTCTCAACTTTCTGAGTGGGAGGCAAGCATCTTCACCACTAGGCCACCATGCCACTCAGATGGATAAATATGCTAACAAATCAGAAGAACACCTGTGAGAGCTCTACTTTCAAGACTCGTAGCAAAAACTGTAATGCAAAGTATAGAAACTATAGAACTCTTGTCCCTATAACCACAAGAATGAATCTTTTTTTTTTAAAATTTGACTTATATGCCGCCCTTCTCCGGAGACTCAGGGCGGCTTACAATGCGCTAAGCAATAGCCTTCATACTTTTGTATATTTATACAAAGTCAGCTTATTGCCCCCACAAACTGGGTCCTCAATTTACCTACCTTAGAAAGGATGGAAGGCTGAGTCAACCTTGAGCCTTGGTGAGATTCGAACCTGCAATAATTGCAGGCAGCTGATGTTAATAACAGGGCTTTAGACCACTGTACAATCTTGTATGCGGATGACACCTTTGTCATAATGAAAATGGAACAAGTAAAGAAGACATATAAAACAATCAACAGCATCTTCAAAAGAATAAAATTCACAAGAGAAGAAGAAAACAACACAACTACCCTTCTAGGATATCCTCTCCAGCAAAAGAAATGGTGGCAAATTAGAAGCACAATTTGATAGAAAATCCTCCCACACTGTTCTGCCCCAGCTATGGGTCCCAAGAAGTGTAGCACACACACACAGCTCCAAAAACTCAGTTTAATACGAACAGACCCCTTTCAAAATTCAGGTTTTAACCACAAATGTCCTTATCAGCCTGCTATGAATTACAGAGATTAAACAAAGTCTGACAAGGGTTGGCAATCAGCCCAGAAACCAAGTTGTAACAAAAAACTCATTCTCAAAATGCTCTGTGTAGGACCAAACGTTGTTTCCAGCAATGTTTGCTATCTGTGTGTGAACTTAAATAGGCTAAGGGAGTGGCCAATTAACCCCAAGCCTTACTCTCGAGGAGACCTCCTCCTGGGTAGCCACTCCTGCCTTTTGGCAGCCCTGCGTGCTTGAGCATTGAGAAGAGGCTCCTCCATTTCACTCTCTTCATTTGAAGGAGCCTCTGAAGGTTCTGAAGGCCCTGGCTGAGTCTCTGCCTCTGGCACCACATCCTCTTCAGCCTCCTCGCTGTCTGACTCGAGTGCCGGCTGCACAGGCTGCTGGCACGACACCACACCAGCCTCCTCGTCGTCGGGATCAGCCACAAGCCACGCAGGCTGCTGGCAGGCCACAACACACGCTAACCAAGTGCTCCTCTATCAAAGTAACAACAGATTTTCACAAGAGAAAGTATGTAAGAACATTATTCAGATGAGCATAAATACACTGCAGCCACCCCCAACATCAGCAAAATGAAAGAGGTTGCTCATATAACATCTTTCAACAAAAGAGAGGGGGGAGAACCGGTTCAGTGATGTCATATCATCACCACTACCGGCTTGGGAGAACCGGGCCGAACCAGGAGGAACCCACCACTGGTGTGTATGAACCAGTCCTTTTCTCTCAGCCCATCTCACAGGTTTGTTGTGGGGAAAATAGGAGGAGGAAGATGTGTTGGATGTGTTTACCAGCTTGACTTATTTGCAAAAATAATAAACATGGGATATAAATTAAATAACTAGTTTTTATTTTAGAGTATTGTCTCTTCTCTTTCTCTCCTCAAAAACAAAGTAAACAAACAAACAAAAAAAAAACAGAAGGAAAGACCAGAGGAATCTAGGACTTGCCTTCTATGCATAGTTTCTGTAAAAATCAGAAATATTAGACATGAGGAAGGATATATTTTAAAAATTATGAATAATAATTTTATGTGTGCATAAAATTAAGCATTGTACAAGATATAACGACTGTTGGGAGCCTGAATCATTGAGAAATAAAACATTATATGACACAAATTGGTCTATTTTTTAAAAAAATGGTTTACAAATAATATTTATCTCTATCATCTATCTATCTATCTATCTATCTATCTATCTATCTATCGTCTATCTATAATCTATCTAACTAACTAATTTGGAAAGTGCTCATCTCACTCGCAGAATGATGTTACTATACATCAACACAGCAAAATTCCTAGTGCAGACAGAATTCAAAGACAATAAAAAAATGGACTCATCCTCCCGCTGAAAAAAGATTTAGCTAAAACTCTCTCTCTCTCTCTCTCACTCACACACACACACACAAACAATCAACATACACAGCAAAAACCATGCTTTGTCAAGAACAAAGGGAATTAAGAGAGAGAAATAGAGGAAAAATATAGTGCAAAGAATGTCCTCATCTTCTGTTGACATTTCATTAAGCCTTTTCCCATCTAATATATATCCTTTTTCTGTCTTTAACTTGGGCAGTTCATTTTTTTTTACAGAAAGTCATAGAAAGTATAGGAAAAGGAACAAGGCAAGGTTGCCCTTTGTCCCCATTATTGTTTATTTTGTCAATGGAAATTTTGTTGAGTAAAATATGTGGGTCAGACAAAATAAAGGGAATTAAAACTAGACAGTATGAATACAAATTACGAGCATTTGCAGATGACTTGGTTGTTACCTTAGCCCAACCAGCACAGTCAATTGTGGCTCTGATGGATATAATTAACTTATATGGACAAGTATCTGGCTTTAAAATAAATGCAGCCAAAACAAAGATAATAGCTAAAAATTTGACTAGAAGTCAAAAAGAAGAGATAGAAAGGGTAGCAGGATTTGAAGTAGTAAAGAAGGTTAAATATTTAGGGGTTTATATCATGACTATGAATATGAAACTATACCAGCATAATTATGAACCGTTGTGGCAAAAAATACAGACAGAGATGGAAAGTTGGAAAAAATTACAACTGTCTTTGCTGGGAAGGATAGCTGCAGTAAAGATGAATGTTTTACCGGGGTTCTTTTTCTTTTCCAAATGATACCTATACTTAAAAAAGATGAAAATTTGAAGGAGTGGCAGAAGGGTATAAATAACTTTTTTGGAGCAGGAAAGAAACCGCGAGTAAAGCAAAAGATAATGCAAGATACTCGAGAAAGAGGAGGTCTTAAAATGCCTAATTTAAGATTGTACTATGAAGCAGCTGCCCTTTCAGCGGTTAGTGACTGGGTGAATTTAACGGAGGAAAGGATATTGAATATAGAGGATATTGAATATGGTCTGGTCTACGGCTGGCATGCTTATTTATTATATGATAAAAAAAGTAGACAGGACTTTTAAAAGTCATATATTAAGGAATGCTTTATTGTGTGTCTGGAAAAAATATCAATATAAATTAAATGATAAGTTACCAATTTGGACAGCACCCAGACACGCGATAGAGAACATAAGCGTAGAGCAAAAACAAGATGAGTTTACATATAAGGAACTTCTGTATAAAGAAGGAACAAGATTACAATTAAAATCTATCAAATAACTAAGAGAAGAAAGAGTAATTAAAACATGGTTCCAGTATGGTCAGCTGCAGGTCAGATGGAGAGAAGATCAAAAAAATTGGTATTTTCCAACAGGATGAGAATTTGATAAAACAAATAAGAGATAAAAGCCAAATACATATAAAAAGGTTGTATAATGCATTAGTGGAAATAGATTCAGAAACAGAGCTAGTTAAGGATTGTATGATAAAATGGGCACAAAATATAGGTGAATCAATAATGATGGAAACGTGGGAAAAGATATGGGTTAGAAACGTAAGATTTACACAAGCCCAAAATTTAAGAGAGAATTTTTATAAAATGTTTTGTAGATGGCATCTAGATCCAAAAAAACTAGCATGTATGTATCCAAACTTGCAACCTAAGTGTTGGCGATGTGAGTGTGAAGATGCTACGTATTATCATATATGGTGGACATGTAAAAAAAAATTAAGGCTTTTTGGATAAAAATATGGTGGATTATTCAAAATATTTTAAAGAAAAAGATTAGATTTATGCCACAGTTTTTTTTGTTGGGAATAGTTACGGACTGTACAGTAACAGAAACTAAGTTGGTTTTAAATTTAATAACAGCAGCTAGGGTATTGATGGCACAGTATTGGAAGAAGGAAGATCTACCTACCATCGAGGAATGGACATTAAAAGTAGTGCATTTGGCAGAAATGGCAAAAAACTCAGCATATCTGAAAGACCACTCAAACGAAAGATACATATCAGAATGGAGAAGATGGATTGACTATATTCAAAATAAGTAAGAGGGTGGGATTGAGGGAGGGAGGGGGGTTGGGGGGGAGAAAATGTTTGTATCTTTTATAAAACTTTTTAATTAAAAAAAAGATAATAAAAAAATTGACTCATCCTCCCGCTGAAAAAAGATTTAGCTAAAACTCTCTCTCTCTCTCTCTCACACACACACACACACAAACAATCAACATACACAGCAAAAACCATGCCTTGTCAAGAACAAAGAGGTTTAAGAGAGAGAAATAGAGGAAAAATATAGTGCAAAGAATGTCCTCATCTTCTGTTGACATTTCATTAAGCCTTCTCCCATCTAATATATATCCTTTTTCTGTCTTTAACTTGGACAGTTCATTTTTTTTTTTTTTACAGAAAGTCATTGGTAAGCATATCAAAGGAGTTATTTAATTCTACGACAAGATCATGACAATAAAAATGAGATAGGATTCTTTGGAGGCCAGCATTTTCTCTCTCCCTTCTCCCACTCCATCTAATACTAGAATCTGAGTATATATTTTTCTTTGAAGTAAAGTACTTTTACTTCAATTGAAAAAAAAAAGTTCTTATTGAAGAATGGAAAGAAACAGATTCCTGCCAGAGGAAGACCACATGTATCTCTCAGAATTACTGTCTGGAGTGAGTAAACAGATGCAGAACAAGCATATGAGTTAATTGCATAGATCATTTTTTCTATTGGATTAGACCAAAATCTTCCCTTTCCTAGCAAACTAAGGATGTTAGCCCTTCGACATAGTCCAAACAAGAAGTATAACAAGGAGTACGTTCGCACAGAGAGGGCTTCCTTAGGGTGCCGTCCACCAGACAATGCCGGCTGGCGACCCCCAGAGGGAGAGCCTTTTCTGTAGCGGCACCCGCCCTATGGAATGACCTACCCCCAGAGATACGCATGATACCTGACCTCCGGGCTTTCCGACGAGCCCTGAAAACACATTTATTTCATCTAGCCGGCCTGGCTTGACCCTATTGTTCTGGTTTTAAATTATAAATTGGTTTTAACTTGGTTGTTTTAAATTGTGGGCCAAAACTATTTAATTATTTTAAATTGTCTTTTAATTTTGTATGCTCTGTTTTTATTTTGGCTGTTCACCGCCCTGAGTCCAGCTGGAGAAGGGCGGTATACAAATTAAATAAATAAATAAATAAAAATAAGTACTAACTGAATTTTCTATGGGCCTGTTGTCCTGTCTGTGGTTCCTTCTCCTGTCTCCCAAAGTCAAAGCCCCCCACCCGCAGGTCGCCACGGTCCACCCGCAGATCACCACTACCAGTTCACCAGAACTGGTGCAAACTGGCTGAATACCAGCACTGGAACCTTCCCAGACCCATTCTGGAACTTTGAGCCACACTGAGGAAGTTTGGATGGAATGTTCTTGTTTATTGCACATTTCTTGGAAGGGTTTTCCATTTCTCTAGCTTGTTCGTGGCTTGTCCTTCCTAATTCAATTCATGTATATAATGTTTCTTCCATAACCCAGTGGAATGGGAGCATGATCTATAGCAGTGATGGCGAAGCTTTTAGACACTGAGTGTCCAAACTGCATGTCCATGCATGTCCATGCATGTGCATGCGTACAAATGCACAGACATGCATGCACATGTCGACATGCATGCAGACAGGCATGCAAGCACAACAGAGCCCTGAATACCAGCTGGCCGGCGGGAGATGGGGCATCCCAACACCAGCAGCGCAGCAAGAGGTAAGATCTTTTTCTTTCATGAGCTTCTGTTTTGTCGTTTGCAGGGAAACAGAAGCTCACAAAAGAAACGCCACGGAGATCTGACCTGGGGCGATGGCATACATGCCAGCAGAGAGAGCTCTGCGTGCCACCTCTGGCACACATGCCATAGGTTCGCCATCACGGATCTATAGGCATAGTCCAGCCTACTCTTTAAAGTAGTTTTCTCCAAGCCAATACTACACTCTTGCAATTTGGAATTCTCAAGGGCCAAATTGTGGGAAAGGAGGGATTCAAGAGAGTGCTGGATAGGAATGACTGCTTTAGCACATTTAAGAAGGAAAGATGGTAAGATTCACATTCATTGCCAATTAGAAGGAACAAAGTCTTTAAGTGATTTTTTTCCCCACATTGTACATTTAACTTTATGCCAGAGAAACAACAAAACACCTCTCTCTATTCCTGGATATCTTTCAAAATGATCTCATTAGCAGATACGTTTCTTTCCAGAAATAACCTGTGACTATATGAAATGCTAAATAGAGGTTTTGTTAATGAAGAGAACACCATGATTTGCTCTTGCTGTCTGCCTTGCCAAGTGAAACTTATAATAGTGCCTCTCTTTCAATTTAATATTTCTGGTGTAAAAAAAAAAAAGATTAGCTTCGTGGGCAGGTTTCTTTCTAACATTTTAGCTGATAAATGTATCATAGAAGCTGGAAAATGCACACACTACCACTGATAACTTCCTTATGCTTAACATTCTCCTAGTCTTTACTGATCACATTTCTCTAAAAAAAAAATCTCCACAAAATATAATTTATAGATAATAATCAGTTTACGATTCATTGCTTGATGACTATTCAGATTTATGATGGAATCCTCCCCCAAGCTTCTTGTGACCTGTTTTCAGAGTTACAATGGCCCACACATCCCCATGGTCAAGTGATCATATTTGAGAAGCTTAGCAACTGATTCATTTTTATACTTTTGCAGCATCCCATGATCATGTGATCATGATTTGCAATTCTTTTCTGAATACAATGGAAAATACAGAGACGGGAATTAAAATTAGTGAAATTTTAAGACAATATTTCATATTTACTTGAAACACAAGTCATATACACCAGGGGTGGGTTCTACTTAACTTTACTACTGGTTTGTAATGGGATTGCGCGCACGCGTGAGTGAAGCTATCATGTGCGCCTTGCTTCTGCACATGCACAGATCACCGATGATGACACCCAGGGCAGTGGGTGGGGCCTCCCACCAGTTTTACTACCGGTTCTTGCAAACTGGTCTGAACCAGGGACAACCCACCACTGATACACACATAGTATGTATTAAAATATTTGAGCCAGGGAAAACACATAAAATTATCTTAGTTTTTCATGGAAAGAAGTCAGAGGAACAATTTTTAAATTATGGAGTTTTCTGAAATCTTTGCATCTCCAAACCCAAGCCCTGATCAAATTTGCTGCAAGTGGAAGTTAATAGTAATCTAATTACAAGTGCCACAACAATTTCACTGAATGCAATATGCTCTAACGAGACACTTTGTGTGAGCCAAAAAGTGTCTCACGGCTGAATCCCCAAGCTTTATATCATATATAGAGTTTTAGAGAAGACTTTGAACTGAGGAGAGGGCAAATTGAAGTCACCTGTCCCATCTTGAGTTGCAAACCATCCTGAATTATGCAATCTTCTTTGGATTCAGAGATATGCCATGCTGGAACACATTTTTCATGCAAAATTGAATATCCCATTTATCTGTGGTATTCACCTCAGCTGCAGTTTTAACTATTGTAGGCATGGATCAGGGGAAAGAGAATTAAACAGAAGAAATTGTTTATTTAAAGTGGGGCCATTGCTCTGGAAATGATGGATGGAACAGGGCGAACTCTACTGTGAGATGGCCATGAGATTCAGTGAGGAATATTTGCAGAAAATAATTGGCACAGCTCAATTCTTTTTAATGCCAAGAGACCATTCTGCAATCTTAGTTCAACTTCAAATGTTAAAAGGACAAAAAAGCTTAGGGAAAATAAAATATGTATTTGTCTCATATTCAACATTCTCCAGTGCCATAATTAAGGCTGGAGAAGGCTGCATTCTGTTCAATCATTTATTGACTTAATTAAAAGGATAGCCTTAATCCTCCTTCCTTGGAGTTATGCTTTGAGTACAAATCACATTTAAAAAGCATGAAATTGATAATAAACCCAAGACTCTGGTAAGATAATTTAAAGAGAAGTAGAAAATCATGCTTCTATCCTTCTACTGCATGATAATTGAATCAAGTCACAGCTCTTGAAGAATAGTACCTAAGGCTTTTAAGAGCTCTAAATTTACCTATCAAAAAAGCCAGTGAATATATATATATATATATATATATATATATATATATACACACACACACGATAGTCAGAAGCTACCAGATATATAGATATATGTCTATATGTGGAGTAGACTACTTCTGTTCACCAATGGTGGAAAAAATGGCCTATAATTTTCCTCTGCTTCCTACTCTTTCATCACACTCTCTATTTTCAAGACTCCTACTGTTTCCTTCTGGGAACAGCTTCTGTCTACAATTTCCTTTATTTTAAAATCTACCACCCACTTATGTTCAAAGTTTGCAAACTGGATGATGAAGAACGTTAATGCTATGAAGCCAGACCTGTAATTTGTACAGCAAAAACGAGTTGTTGAGTCAATCTCCTTTGTAACATCTTACTTTGTCTATTACACAATAAAAGTCAGTTTACAAAAGTAGAACTGTGTCATTTTCCCAGAGTTGGAGAAAATTGAGCTTTTCATGCGTCTCTGTAAAATAGAAAGAACTTAGTGAAAGGAAACTTTTTTTGGTAGCAAGCAATCTCACTATGTTACTCATAGAGAGAAAAGAAGGCAGATTTGCATACTTTTTGTTATGCTGATTTATTTGGATCTTGAAGACTACATCATGGATGAAATCTCCATAGACCTCATCGTAGGTTTTAGTGTTCTCTTGACATACTTGCTTAAATACATGCATCTAGTGGTGAAATCCAAAAATTTCCCCTACCAGTTCTGTGGGTATGGCCTGGTGGGCATGGCTTAGTAGTCATGTGACTGGGTAGGTGTGGCTTGGTGGTCATGTGACTGGGTGGGCATGACCAACTGGCGTCACTTAGAGCCAGGAGATGTCATGGATTGAGTAAAATGTGGTGAAACTCACTTAACAATGCTCTTGTGGTCATAAGTCAAGGACTATCTCTGCCTTCCTCTGCATGGCAGACTTTTCCTAGTAAACTCCTTCTCCTTTCTGGCAATTCTCCTCTCTGTTAGAGGCACCAAAATAATCCAGATGATGTAAGGTTTCCTGCTGCAGCAGGGGGTTGGACTAGATGACCTCCGAGATCCCTTCCAGATGCATCCCATTCATGGAACATATTAGCAACTCGGTGGGTTGCCCCCGGTTCGGACCGGTTCGCAAGAACCGGTAGTAAAACTGGCGGGTGGCCCTGCTCACCACCCCAGATGTCGTCATCAGCGATCTGCGCATGTGGAGAAGCTTCTGTGCATGTGCAAAAGCAAGGCGCGTGCACAATCCCATTGCAAACTAGTAGTAAAGGTAAGTAGAACCCACCCCTGTAGCAACTTCATGGCTTCTTGCAAGATTGCAAGAATGTCTTCAAATGGCCACTCTTGAAAGAGATAGCTTGGCTTTTCGTTGACCTTTCTGATCAGGAAAATTGAGGTGTCAGCGAAGCCAACTAAGTTGTCTCTCCAAGGTCTTCAAAACACTTTGAAACTACAGTTCCGAGACTTTGCTTCTCTCCAACAGGAAAGGTAAGAAAAGAGTTCATTTACACAGGCATCCTTAATTAAGTCACTGCTATTCCTAGCTGCCAAAGGGCCTTACAGGGTTCAAATTTTCTGATAAACTCTAGTCTTTACTCTTGAGAGCAAGGAGACATCAGAGAAAATCCTCAGGAAAGGTCTTCATGGGCTGGTTGGAGGAACTGAATTTAACTGTATAGGCCAAGTTGTAAGATTTACAGGTTATGTGTAAACAGTCATTTCAGTTTTCTCTAAAAGAATATTTTGTAAATAGTCTCTTTAGTGAGAAACAAGAGGGCAGGGTAGAAAAGATGAATCATTCGCATGACAACTCATAAAAAGCTGCAACAAAGGTGGATTTTGTTTACTTCCTTTAACCATTGAAGAAAGAAAAGCAAAAGAAGACGACACCAAAGTTAAAAGTGGGCCATACTTTGTCAAATACATGAATAAGTGCTTGTGAAGAATCAACAACTTGCTTTCAGTTTACAAATATTTAAAAATACTGTCAAAATGACAATACCAGAGGTAATATTCAGCCGGTTCATATCGGTTCAGGTGAACCAGTAGTGGAGATCGCGGGTGGGCCTGACCACCCACCCTGGCTCTATGCCATCCTATTTAGGCGTGGTTTTGAGGCCGGGTGCATGTGTGGAAGGCACATGTGTGAGCAAAGCACATGCATGGAAGGCTGAGCGCATACGCAGAAGGTGTACATGAAGCGAGCGTGTGCATGGTGAACCGGTGGCAACAAAATGTCAAACCCACCGCTGGACAACACTCCTAGGCTGCAACTTGTAATAACACAAATCTTTTATTTTACCATACTGTGTTTCCTTGAAAATAAGACCCTGTCTTATATTGTTTTGAACCCCGAAATAAGCACTTGGCCTTATTTTTGGAGAGGTCTTATTTTGGGCAAGATGGGGCTCCTCTTGCCATCTTACCTGATTTCTAGCTCTGCATTTAAACATTTTCAGGGAGGGCTTATTTTTTGGGGGGGAGGCTTATTATGGCACATGCGCTTAAAAGCCCGATTGGGCTTATTAACAGGGGATGTCTTATTTCGGGGGAAACAGGGTAGTAAAATAGATTTATCACTCAAACACGATAGGTTATTTGTAAGGAGGTTCACATGCATTAGAATAAGCAAGAGTTGCAACAAGATTGAGGTCACCATCATTTTTGTTGTCATTGTCATCATGTTTCCAGGAGCTTGAAATGGATTACATGGGGATCTACCTTTATTTTATCTTTGGAACAACAAACCTGTGTGGCTTATGAGGGTGAAGGGTGATGTTAAGAGTCTAAATCATCCTGTTAGCCAGTGATTTCCCTTGCTGTAAGTTCTCTAACATTTAATACTATACCACTCTTGACTGTCACTTTAGGATTTCGCCCAGATTTTGGAAAAGACTTAAAACAAAATTGTATATACTATTCAAAACTGATACGACAGTTCAGCTGTTAACATTAAAACCTGAAAGAGAACATGACTCAGGGAGAACTTATAGAAGTCCTCATCCCTGCCACTAGACACTTGGAGGCATGACACTTCATAAAAGCCAATCTCACAACGAAGTCAGAATTTCAGACTTAAAAGAATAGATTCTTTTAAGACCAAAGATTTCCTAGTGTGAGTGTAGATGCAGTCAGACATTTTCTGAATAGTTTCATTTCCTAAGAACTACTGCTTAATGTCTTCAGTATCGGATTGTTGTTTATAAATGGAATGTTTGGAATTATCCCAATTAGAAGTTTTTATTTGTTTTATGATCAAGTAGAATTTGATCAACTACTATGAACAGAACAGTACATTTTATTCTGGTGAGTGAATAGGATTTGTGCTAGACTTGTTTTGTTATTAAACAAAAGAAGAAGAAAAGAGAAAGGGAAAGGGAAATGCTACCTAATAGTATCCTTTTTGTATGAACCTTTCTGTCCAATTTCAGTAGTCCTAGTTCCAGATTCTCAACTTTAAGAGTTGAGCAACCCCTTGCTATTCATCCTGATTTTATTTTAGAAAATGCTAAGGCATTTTTTATGGAAAACATGCAGATGTTGGCTTCTTGAATTCCTTTCAGCCTAGTAAAGACTAGCAACACACATGGGAAGTGTATGTAATTTCTTGTGTGAAAAAAATAACCCCAAATCTTTTTTAAAACAATCAAATCAACTATTCAGGTCAATCTAATTCAAAGCATCGGACTGAGACTATTTTCCAAATCAAATTTATTATTTACCTAGGGACCAATCCAAACTACCTCATTCCGTCTGTCTGTCTGTCTGTCTGTCTGTCTGTCTGTCTGTCTGTCTGTCTGTCTCAAGATCATGAGAAGTGATAATGCTACTTTATACTATATTAGTGAGGCCATACTTGGGATACTCCATACAATTCTGGTCACCACAATAGAAAAAAGATACTGCACACTATAAAGTGTGCAGAGTAGAGCAACAAAGATGATAAAATATCTGGAGGCTAAATTGGATGATGAATGGTTGAGAGAGCTAAATATGCCTAGCTTATCAAAGAGAAGGATTTGGGGTGAGATGATAAGTGTCAGGGTTCCAAGTAACACCCCCTGACTAAGTAAGACTCCAAGACAGGCATTTCTTCAGGGCTCCATATCTAGCCCTATGATTCTATCTTTTATTTGTATATCATCTCTCCTGTCTCCCTAATTTATATAAATGAACATCCTCAATTTTCTACCTATGAGTCAAATTAACATTTAACATTTCCAACATGGCTAATAAAGCAATGCAACATACCAGAATGAATGAAATACCAAATTCCGTCATTCATCTGCATTATAAGACTCTTACACGTATAAACATATTGAGTTGGGTTCACTTTATCCTCTTGCTTTGCCAAAACAGCTAGGAATGATTTCTATTGTCCACATTTCCAAAGGTGAGACTTTCCTGGAATTGCCCATAATCTGCTTATTCCTGATATGTAAAGACAGTTTCCAAGTAACAATTTATTGACATGGGCATTTATACAATAGCATACAAGATTGTTAAATAAACTCATTTATTGGACTTGCATTACTGGTCAGCAGCTAAAATGTAAATATTATTTTGTTAAACCTGTCTGAGAAATGTAGATTGAGAGGACTATGTTAATTAGTTATGATGGTCAGTTTATTTTATTAATCAAATTTACACAGCTCTTGTTCTGCCCCAGCTATGGACCCCAAAGAATGCGGCACACACACAAAGTCCGTTCAAACCTTAGTTTACTAAATAAAACAGGTGTTTTTTTTTTACAACAACGGCTGTTAATTAACTGCATTAACAGCTGCCAAGAATTCAAAGAATAATACTGAAAGCTTACTGTGGTTGGCAGAATGCCCAGAAGCAATTTGCAGGAAGCTGATACGATAAGCAAGACAAGACACAAAGGTATATGAATGGAGTTGTTGCCTGCAAATTGCTTCAGTTGGCGTTCCTCCTTAAATAGGCCAATTAGGGAGTGGCCAATTAGCCTCAAGCCTTACTCTTGAGGAGATCTCCTCTTGAGGAGCCACTCCTGCCTTTTGTCAGCTCTGCACGCCCATGCATCGAGAAGAGTCTCCTCCTCTTCTTCCTCTTCACTTATGGGAGCTTCTGGAGGTTCTGAAGGCCCTGGCTGAATCCCCGCCCCTGGCACTACATCTTCTCCAGTCTCTTCATTATCCAACTCGAGTGCCAGCTGCACAGGCTGCTGGCGCAGCACCACACCAGCCTCCTCACTGTCAGAATCAGCTACTAGCTGCACTGGCTGCTGATGGGCCACAACTGCTCTCCATCTTACCAAAGGCAACTCTGGGCAGGGCACAACAATAGAATGTTGTTCAGATTCCATGTTTCTCACTATTATTTAATCTTTCCCAATTGTTATGGTCTTCATAACAGTTATGATTGTTATATCTTCAGCTATATAATCTCAGCTATGCAATAAATTCACTTTGTTCTTCTCTACTGTTCCTGCTAACATTTCAATGCATTGTAAAAGAAATAAAATAAAGATATGTAAATACTTTATGTTTCCACTCAATCTTACATGTCACTACGTCTTCTTTTATCTTGAAAAATATTTAATAGAGTAACAGAGGTGGAAGAGACCTTGGAGGTCTTCTAGTTCAACCCTTTGCTCAAACAGAAGACCCTATACCAGGGGTGTCAAACCCGATCACGTTGCAGGACATATTCAGCCCGTGGGCTGCCAGTTTGACAGGTCTGTCCTATACCATGCCAGAAAAATGGTTGTCCAATCTCTTTTTAATAACTTACAGTGATGGAGCTCCCACAATTGCCGGGGAAAAGCTGTTCCACTGATTAATTGTTCTAATTATCAGGAAATTTCTTCTTAGTTCTAGGTTGCTTCTCTCCTTGATTAGTTTCCATCCATTGCTTCTTGACCTGCCCTCAGGTGCTTTGGAGAATAGATTGATCCCAGTGGTGAAATGTAAAATTTGTTACTACCAGTTCTGTGGGCATGGCTTGGTGGTGATGGGGTAATGTGACTGGGTGGGCATGGCCAACTTTTTTTTTTTTTAACTTTTAAAACCATTTTTTCTACAACCTCTGGCTGAAGAGGTTATTAAAAAATGCTCTTAAAAGCCACTGCCGATCAGGCAACTCAGCTGGGATTGGCAGAGGCTTTTTTTCTTTTAAAAACATTTTTTCTACAACTTCTTCGGCCGTTCTTTTCCATTGCAGGAACAACAACAACAACAACAACAACAACAACAACAACAAAAGTAGCACTTAGCTGCCAGCTGCCTGCAATTACTGCGAGTTCAAATCTCACCAGCCTCAAGGTTGACTCAGCCTTCCATCCTTTCAAGGTAGGTAAAATGAGGACCCGGATTGTGGGGGCAATAAACTGACTTTGTATATATAAAAAGAGAACACCGCTTAGAGGGGGCCGAAAGCCCTATTAAGCAGGTATATACAAAAGTATGAAGGCTATTGCTTAACGCATTGTAAGCCGTTCTGCGTCTCTGGAGAAGGGCAGCATATAAATAGAATAAATAAATAAATAAATAAATAAATAAATAAATAAATAAATAACAACAACAACAACAACAAATGAGAACAGGAGCCTCAGAACTGAAGACAGATAATTTGTATTCATATTTGTTGAACAAAGCTAGATAAAGATCGAGCAGATATATTTGCATAACATATGGCTAGTATGAACCATTACCTATTCTTTTATAGCTTAGCATACAGCATGATTGCAATCTTTTGGCTAGTTTATGAATTGGTATTTTGTATCCATTCTGTATTTTGTATCAAACCAGAAACATGGGTTCATTCAATAAGAATTTAGATAACTGTGTAGACACAGTGATGATGTCCCACAGCAATCTCTAACCCATAATAGCGGGTTCTGAAAATCTCACCTGCCAGAGCATTCAAAAGGATAAACATTGAATTATATTCACAGTGTTAAGCAGGTAATAATAATCAAAAAGAGATCATAAAATTATACTACTCTCAATTATGTCTACTGCAAGAAGTGATAAACCTTGGCATCTGTCTCTCCCCCGCCCCCCCAAAAAAACTATATGTGTGAGAAAAGGGGTGTTATCTGCCTAACCCATAGTGCATACTTCATTCAGAATGATGTGCCATAATATCATGTAGATATAATTTATGTTGATTGTATCAGTTTATTTAATAAAATAAATGTACATAATAAGATGTCATTAACCCAAGAAGCCACTTTATGAAGTTAGCTCTGAGGAGGTGGCGCAGTGGTTAGAATGCAGTACCACAGGATAATTCAGCTGACTGCTAGCTGCAGTTCAGCAGATCGAATCTCACCAGGCTCAAGGTTGACTCAGCCTTCCATCCTTCCAAGGTGGGTAAAATTGTTCCCAGATTGTTGGGGGCAATATGCTGACTCTGTAAACTGCTTAGAGAGGGCTGTCAAAACACTATGAGGTGATATATAAGTCTAAGTGCTATTGCTATTGCTATAATGAATGAAGAATTAGATAAATCTTTTTTTAAAAAAAATAATAGGAAATATTGTAGCTCGGGTTTTAGATTTTGGCAGTGGTTTGCTCTCAAATCTTTTTTTTCTTTTTTCTTTTTTTCTTTTTAGTTTTCCAACACAATTTTGGAACTGCCTTCTCAGTAAGACATGGGTTTCTGGGCAGCGATTTTCCCACTTTGGCTTGAAGTTTCATGCTAGGGATTGAGCCCAGGATCTCCTAAAGTCAAGACATATCTGTCAACCCTGAATCTGGTCTGGGTGTGGCCATTTTCTTTGCTGTAGCTTTTTCTAGAGGGATTTTCTTCACATGGCTTCAGGCTTGACACAGCCTAGAGTTTAGGAGCAAGGAGAGGGGTGTACAGGGGTGTACAGGGAGAGGGTTGTAGAGGAGTGTACAAGAGCCTTGGTGGTGCAGCAGACTAAAGTGCTGTTAAATAGCACCAGCTGCCTGCAATTACTGCAAGTTCGAATCTCACCAGGCTCAAGGTTGACTCGGCCTTCCATCCTTTCGAGGTAGGTAAAATGAGGACCCGGATTGTGGGGGCAATAAGCTGACTTTGTATAAAAAAGAACACCACTTGGGGGGGGGGCGAAAGCCCTACTAAACAGGTATATACAAAAGTATGAAGGCTATTGCTTAACGCATTGTAAGTCACCCTGAGTCTCCAGAGAAGGGCAGCATATAAAGTGAACCAATAAATAAATAAATAACTGGGGTGCTGTAGCCAGAATAAAATTATTTCCCCTGGGAACCAAGGACATTGCTATAGGTGTTTGGAAGGTGGAGACTGAAGACAACCAACGATAAGACTGTGTGCTGATTAGATCATGTGACCGATGACTCTGGGAGGGGGGGAGTTTCTTACTTTTACTTTTAATTGGGTGCAAAACCGGTGGGAAAGTAGAGCTGGTTTTCTACCAAGTCTGTGCCAATATGATATGTCCCAATAAAATGTTCGTTGAGGAATATGCCTGCCTTGGAGTTCTCTTTGTCGGGGATCTGTTACTTGGAACCTTCACAGTATCCCTATCGTTGAGCTCTATGACCTAATGAATTTAGATTGAACTAAAGCCCTTTCAACCAATACTGAAACCCAGATTTTTTTTTTAAAGTAACTACCCTGTTTCCCCAAAAATAAGACCCAACCAGAAGATAAATCCTAGCATGATTTTTCAGGATGCTCATAATATAAACCCTACCCTCCCCCCCCAAAAAAATAAGCCCCAGTTAAGACTGTCAGCCAGATGGGTACATTTAGTACCGTATTTTCCCCCAAAATAAGCCCTAACCAGAAAATAAGCCCTAATGCATCTTTTGGAGCAAAAATTAATATAAGACCCGGTCTTATTTTGGGGGAAACACGATATTAAAAGGGTTGGTAAGGAAAATCAAATTTGATGAAATCATGTTGAATGTGATGTCAGCCTTTAGTTTTATTTCTCCCCTTGCGTGATAATCTCCAAACAGCAAGTGATCAATATCAGTTGCTGTTGTACCCATGGGCAAGTTAAAAATGAAGTTTTATTAACTGAATCCCACTGAGCACATGGCTGGTTATTTGTTTTGCTTAGGCTGATTGCTGGCTTTGTGGATATGAATTTTTTTTTTTAAAAGATGATTCAGAAAAGGGCAATCATTGTTATTTCAATAAATGATTCTGCAGCGCAAGTAAGTACCATTCATTCTTAGACTTTTGCCTTTGACATCCCTACATAAATGCTAGCAGACTCCATCAGGAAATGCTTCAAGGTTTGGTGGGGGTGGAAATTTTGGGCAGTGCACTTGATCAATGTCAACAGCGGTGTCAAGAGATGGTCATTATTGCCTAGTAGATTTATAGCTGAGGTCCGAGTAAATTACTTTTGCTTTTTACAAAATTGTGCTTCTGTTTTTCGCCTCTCCACCCTTTTGTTTATGCTATTCCTTTTTCAGGTGTGAAGGTTTTAACGGAGCACCAGCTGCCTCTGCAGAAACCCAACTTCTCAGATACTACTCTTTGCATTCTTAATAGTAATTTTAAACGTAGTGTAGGAGAAAAAAGAGGCAGAGTCTGGGGACCGAGTCAAGAGAAGAATCAGCCTGGAGTCCTTATATTCCCACAAGCGACTCAAGTCCAGCCCTCCTTCAATTTAATTAATTATTATCTAGCTATAATTTAGTGCCGACCCATTTAGTTGATAGATTCTTGTCTCCAGGTGTGACCAATAAGTCAGCTTAGCTGGAGCTTAATGTGTAATTTTGATTCTTTGTGCCTGACACATAGTAATATTCCCAAATTAAAAACAACAAGAAGAAATATGTCAGCATCTTCCATTCTGATACATATTAACCTTTTTTTAAAAAAAATTGATTTATATGCCGCCCTTCTCCGGAGACTCAGGGTGGCTTACAATGCACTAAGCCCGTGATGGCGAACCTATGGCACGGGTGCCATAGGTGGCACGCGGAGCCATATTGGTGGGCACGTGAGTGTTGCCCTAGCTTAGCTCCAGCGCACATATGCACACCAGCCAACTGATTTTCAGGCCTTCCGGTCCCACCGGAAGTCAGGAAACTGGCTGTTTCCGGCCTACAGAGTCCTCCAGGGGGGATGGGGAAGGCTGTTTTTGCCCTCCCCAGCCTCCTAGAAAGCCTCTGGAGCCTGGGAAGGGGGAAAAACGGGCCTATCGGGCCCACTGTGCCATCACATGCCAAAAGCAGGGGGAAGTGGGGGGTCACGTGTGGGAGGGCAAGGTGCATTGAATTATGGATGTGGGCACCCACACCCGCGACCCCCCACACTTCCCCCACTTTTGGCACGCGATGGCAAAAAGGTTAGCCATCACTGCACTAAGCAATAGCCTTCATACTTTTGTATATTTATACAAAGTCAGCTTATTGCCCCCACAAACTGGGTCCTCAATTTACCTACCTTAGAAAGGATGGAAGGCTGAGTCAACCTTGAGCCTGGTGAGATTCGAACCTGCAATAATTGCAGGCAGCTGGTGTTAATAACAGGGTGCTTTAGACCACTGTACTACCAAGGCTCTGTCAACCTTAACAACAATATAAACATTTTTGGTCACTTTCATGGCAATGGGTCTGTATGTCATCCCTACAAATATCTATTATGGCAGAGTTAGATTTAGGGTTAGTTTTGTTTTGCTGTTCGGTGCATGCTATTCCTGCTTCATCTTACACCTTCCTGCTTTGAGAGGTTGGACTGCCTCTGAGGCCTCTCTGCATAGCCTGCACCTTGAGTTCTGTCTGGGGTGGTATACCTCTGTTTCTATGGATCTGGTGCTTAGTGACTGTTCTTGTGGCACTATGATCAATTCTTCAGTGCTGTCTTTCAGCCCGGCCCTTTCCAGCAGTACTTTCCAATGTCATTCACCTCAGCTATTTCTCGGTATAAAATATAAGGATGAGAAGTTCTAACATTCGGATACTGGGCTCCGTGAAATGGATAGATTTCTTCAATTTATTGCAGGCTTTGAATTTTTAGTCTGGTTTGAATCTCTATCTACTCAGTCCTGTTTGTGGTGTTAAATTTAGTTTGCCCTTACTTTCTTTGGATAGCCTCCTTATCTTGAACAGCCACATGGCAAGCCAGTACACCATCGTTCTCTTTATACTGGGAATCCGTTTCTATTAAAATTTGACTGCCGCAAATAGATGAGAATTCCATTCTGTTTGAGATATGTCTTTGATAAATCACCCTATTTTATTGCATTCTCTTTTTCTTTTGTTTAAAACTTTAGGGAACGGTTTTCTAATAGGAATATTGCAAACAGTATTATGTTTACTTGCACCATAAATATTTCTTTTGCTAAATTAATAATTTGTCAATTGTTATGACATAGGCCACAAAAGGCCAGATCAGATGGTAATATTGAAACGATTCAACAGAAATCACTTATTGAGCATTTAGTTTCAGTAATAAAAAGACTAGTTCAAGTTTTATATTATTTTGTATTATTATTGTTTCAAGTTCTTTATGTATGCATGTATATGTGTACATATCTGTGAGATAGATAGATAGATAGATAGATAGATAGATAGATAGATAGA
>WNWU01000126.1:1048944-1062480 GCA_012654045.1 Ptyas mucosa
GGAAAGGAAAGGAAAGGAAAGGAAAGGAAAGGAAAGGAAAGGACTCATTTAATTTACAAGCCAGGTGAGAAACATGAACAATGCATGAACCTCCTTCATTTCGATAACTATACGATAACACAGTCTAAAGTAACATGTAGGGAGAACATTTGAATGAGTGTTGTTTGGGGAAAAAACTCTTACGCACTTTTATCTTCGTTTCTCTCTCCATCTGACACCATCTATGGAATGTGGCATATGTAGTTAAATTTAGTTATGAGAGATCGACAAGAATGCTTGTCTTTCCATCTGCAATCGTCACTCTAATAGTCTGCAACGCTTCCTTGAAATCCCAAGGAATGATGCCGTGTGGGAATCCCCTTGCAGATGGAGAAGTCTAGATAGATAATAGAACAGATAACAAAATAACAGAGTTGGAGGGGACTTTGGAGGTCTTCAAGTGCTCAAGCAGGAGACTTTATACCATTCCAGACAAATGGCTGTCCAGTCTCTTCTTAAAAGCCTCCAGTGATGGAGCACCTACAACTTCTGAAGGCAAGCCATTCCATTGATTGATTGTTCTCACTGTTAAGAAATTTCTCCTTAGTTGTAGGTTGCTTCTCTCCTTGCTTAGTTTCCATCCATTGTTTCTTGTTCTGCCTTCTGGTGCTTTGGAGAATAGCTTGACCCCCATCTTCTTTGTAGCAGCCCCTCAAATATTGGAACACTGCTATTATGTCACCTGTAGACTAGACATAAGGAGACTTTAGAGAGATGGCAAAATGTTTTCAAGGTGTGCTATTGTTGATACAGAGGGCTTCTTACCTTTTAGGCCAGGCTTCCAAATTGTGTCCAGTGAAATAAAATAGCTTTTTATGTCACCTCACTGATGTAATCAGCTTCTCTCAGGCGTCTGTGACAAATCATTTTATATGAACACATTCTTTTCAAGCAAAATGGTAATGATCATAGCGAGAGATGCAAATGTCACAATGAGATATCTATCAGAGCAATGGCTGCCAAAGGAAACACTTTTCCTTTAGTCAATAGCATCCGTTTTTGCATCCGTTTTAATGTAATGTAAGAACTAACATAGAGCTAGCCAGCCTGACATTTTCCTTGATGGTTGCTTCACAAAACAGTTTCACATGCAACTTCAGAAAACAGCCTGCTCAGATCATTGATGCTTATGTGAAAAATAATTGAATATCAATCAGAGTTTGCTACCAGACCTCTGCAGCTTCTGTTCTATTACAATTCATTGAATTAATCAATCCCTTGACATCCTGATAGGTTATTATCAAGGAAAAAAGCTGGGAAATTATAAATTTTGGTTTAAAAGACACCTCTGGTCTCTAGTGAAAAGTTTCCAATGAAGAGAAATAAGGCAAGAATATTTGAAAAAAGTTATCTTGCAGCTTTTGAACAACCAAAGTAGGGTTTTTTTTTCCTTCTTCTTTGCAAAACAAAGAGCTCATGTGCTATTTAAATTGGGGGGGGGGGCAATTCAACCCAGCGGGAATTTTTGAGAGCATCTTATGTAGATAATCGGACAACATGCTGACACAGGAGGCTGCTTGTACCCCAAATAGCTGTGATAGCAAGCATGGCGCTTTCCCTTATCTGAATGCAGATTGGTGACATTGCTCTATGCCTTCATGTTCAGTTCTCTTCCCTGAAGCTGCTGTTTAGAAGCCCAGCTTGCTTACTTGACTCCTTGAAAAGGTGGACACCTTTCTAAATAATACAACCCTGTGCCCCTTTCATTTCCTAAGAATAGCAATAAGACCATGAAGGATCCTGATTCTCCTCCTTACTTGCTGGACCAGTGGCCTCAACCTTTTGGGCACCAAAGAACATGGGAGAGGGGGTTTTTTTTGTTTTGTTTTGTTTTTTTTAAATTTTGATTTATATGCCGCCCTTCTCTGGAGACTCAGGGCGGCTTACAGTGTGTTAAGCAATAGCCTTCATACTTTTGTATATTTATACAAAGTCAGCTTATTGCCCCCACAATCTGGGTCCTCATTTTACCTACCTTGGAAAGGATGGAAGGCTGAGTCAACCTTGAGCCTGGTGAGATTTGAACTTGCAGTAATTGCAAGCAGCTGATCTTAATAACAGTGAATTAGTCCACTGCGCCACCAGGACTCTTTTCCAGGGACTTGAGATGGCCTGCCTATATCCTGCAGATGGGGCTTCACTTGTTTGCGGCATGCCATAGACTGATGCCAGTCCACAGACCGGGGGTTGGAGACTCCTGTACTAGAGCTTTTGTGCTGACATAGCTCCCCAAACATTCCCTCTGTAGCAGTGGTGGGTTTCAAAAATTTTTACTACTCGTTCTGTGGGTGTGGCTTGGTTGGCATGGCAGGGGAAGAATACTATAAAATCTCCATTCCCTCCCCAATCCAGGGGAAGGTTACTGCAAAATCTCCATTTCCTCCCAATCAGCTGGAACTTGAGAGGCAGAGAATAGATAGGGTGGGGCCAGTCAGAATTTTTACTACCGGTTCTCTGAACTATTCAAAATTTCCGCTACTGGTTCTCCAGAACTAGTCAGAAACCCACCTCTGCTCCGTAGTTAAATCAATGATTCCTTTATTAGGAGCACCAGCAGCCCTGGCAAAAAGTTTCTCTCTCACACAGGCTAACAAGTCTGTCTGGCAAAGAGATGAATAGTTTTCTGTCACTTCTATTCATCTCCGCCACTTACCTTTTATCCCCAGAGCTAGGATGGGGCTTCACTAGCAGATCTGTTCCAAGGATCGGCCCACAGATTTCCACTGCTCTCCTCTCCTCTGCCTTCTGCACATCTGCACGTCAGGCACTGAACCCAGCTGTTCCTCCTCTTCCTCATCAGCCACCTCTAGATCTGGGGGCTGTTAACTCTCCATTTGAGGGCTGTTGGACGGCCTAGGCTCGCTCTCCCCCCCCTCTCTCTGTCTCTGTCTCTCTCTCTCTCTCTCTCTCTCTCTCTCTGTCTCTCTCTCTCTCTGACAGCTCCATTCCCTCTTTCTCCTCAGGGCTGTCAGGTTGCCTTGATGCTGGCCCTGATTCCCATGCCTCCTCCTCTTCTGATTGGGCTGCTGGACAACACTCTTTCTCTGGTCAAAGGACATATGCAGACCAAAATACATCTGAATGCGCAACCCAAGTTGATTTTTCCTGTGATTTTGCTTTATGTTAAAGAGATATTTGGGGAATTGTTTGTTTGCTTATCAGCATTTCTGCTCTGCTCTCAATATGGACCAGGTGCCCCCAACCTCCAGGCTGTGGCCTATTACAGGGCTGTAGCCTGTTCGAAACCTGACCATGGAAGCGGCGGGTGAACATGTGCGCATACAACTCCATTTGTGCAAGTGGTGGGCGCACATACCCACTGCTCATGCAAATGGAGCTATGCGTGCATGCACATTCACTTGACATCATGCAGAAACATCCCATTTCCCCGCCCCCTTCCCCACTGGTTTACAAAGCCAGAAAGGCTGCAGATTGCTGATATAGACGCCCGGTGGTAGAACTGAATAACATCAACCACTGAAGCAAAGATTGCTCAGTTTGAATTTGTCCTGACATCTTAGAAAGAAGCCTCTGTTCTGTGAACTTACTATGCCTTTAGGTGACCAGCAGAGGGTAAAGGCCAGATCCTAGTTCAGAGTCCTAGGGAACTATCTTGTAAGTAAAATCCAAGAATAAGATTCTTGATATGTCCCAAAGTGTGGAAAGTTTTAGTTGGTCAATTCTATGTATGTGGGAAAGACCTTGGAAACTGAGTGAAGAGATGCTACTTAGGGGGTTGTCAGATGATGATGATGATGATGATGATGATGATGATGATGATGATGATGATTTTATTTTATTTATATACCGCCCTCCTCCCAAAGGACTTGGGGCGATGTACAGCCAATTAAAACATAAATATACAGTATCAAAGTTAAAATTCATTAAAATTCATTAAATAGTTTTGGCCAAATTTTAAAACCCAAAGTTAAAATCCGATTTAAAATCATTCAATTAGATAGCCCTGCCTGTCGGAACAGTAGGGTCTTAAGGGCACAGTGAAAGACCCGGAGATCAGAGATGTTACAAATATCCGGGGGCAATTCATTCCAAAGGGCAGGGGCTCCGACAGAGAAGGCTCTCCTCCTGGGTGTCGCCAGCCGGCATAACTTGGCCGACGGCACCCTGAGGAGTCCCTCTCTGTGGGAGCGAACTGGAAAGGCATAGTCCAGCAGTGAAATCCAACTGGATTGACCCAGCTCACACAAACTGATAGCGCTGGCAGCGGGAGGCTGCACCCATCCACCGGGACATCATTGCATCCCATTTTTGACCCTCTGCACATTAATTTGTTTGTTTGTTTGTTCGTTCAATTTATATGCCGCCCTTCTCCGGAGACTCATAGTGGCTTACAATGCATTAAGCAATAACCTTCATGCTTTTGTATATACCTGCTTAGTAGGGCTTTTTGGCCCCCCCAAGTGGTGTTCTTTTTTATACAAAGTCAGCTTATTGCCCCCACAAACCAGGTCCTCATTTTACCTACCTCGGAAGGATGGAAGGCTGAGTCAACCTTGAGCCTGGTGAGAATTGAACTCGCAGTAATTGCAGGCAGCTGGCAGCTAAGTGCTACTTTAACAGCAGTTTAGTCTGCTGCGCCACCAAGGCATGCGCAGAAGAGGCACGTGTGCTCCCAATTCCCAAACTGGTAGCGAAGGTAAGTGGATTTCACAGTTGGCATATCCAGAATCTGGATAATATTTATTTATTCATTCATTCATTCATTCATTCATTCATTCATTCATTTATTCGGCTTATATGCCGCCCTATCTCACAATGGACTCAGGGCGGCTCACAATAATAAAAACAAGCCACAATATAAAATAAAGTCTAAAAATTTAAAAGATTTAAAATTAACCCTTAAAACCCCATTATCAGTCCAGGTCAAGAGATTTAAACAACCAAGTTTTTAATTCACGGCGGAAAGTGCGAAGGTCAGGCGCTAATCGGAGTTCCAAGGGAAGTTGATTCCAGAGGGTGGGGGCACCCACCGAGAAGGCTCTACCCCTGGAGGTCGCCAGCCGCCACTCTCTAGCTGACGGCACCCTGAGTAGGCCCTCTCTATGGGCGCGAACCGGGCGATGGGATATCGTTGCTGGCTGTAAGTGGTCCGCCAAATATCCTGGTCCTAGGCCATGTAGGGCTTTGTAGGTCATCACCAGCACCTTGAATCTCACCCAGAGGGCAACCGGCAACCAATGCAAACCACGCAGGAGAGGTGTAACATGGGAGTATTGGGATTCTCCCATCACAACCTGCGCGGCTGCATAATAGATGGGGCAATAGGCTCAGAAGGGACCATCCCTAGTTTCTTCATCTGTAAAGGAGACAGTGAGAGAATTGTACTTTCAGACTTAAGCAAGATTGGTATCAGCCTCGCCAGGTAGACTAGAGAGGAAACATGACCAGATAGCAATAGCACTTAGATTTATATACCATTCCATAGTGCTTTACAGCCCTCTCTAAGCCGTTTACAGAGTCAGCATATTGCCCCAAACAATCTGAGTCCTCATTTTACTGACTTCAGAAGGATGGAAGGCTGAGTCAACCTTGAGCCTGGTGAGACTCAAACTCCCTAATTGCTGGCAGTCAGCAGAATTAGTCTGCAATACTGCATTCTAAGCACTGTGCCACCCTGACACGGATAAGCTAATTTCACTTTATAGTAAAGCTCCTTAACAGAATCTTGCAAGTCTGGAAGTGCTGTACAATCCTCCTGCCATCCCCTTTACAACCTGAGAAACTAGGGAGGATCACTTCTGAGCCTCTTTCCCTGCTCATTATCCAACTGTAGGCTCTGAGCTCTCTTATACGACCAATTCCTAGGCAGAGTCACTTCACTCTGTCTTTCCCATATGCCATTCCTGTATGTATGTATAAATATACACAGGTGTGCATTTTTTATATTTCTCCTTCAAGAATGTGAGTTTACGTGGCCTACAGAAAAACATGCAATATTTACAGTACATTAAAATAATTCAGAATTATCAAGTTGATTAAATACTAAAATCAGAACACCCTTATCAACATAATGTGAATTATCAACATTCACAATATTTAAAAAAAATATTTATTATAACTGATCATTTATTATTTGTGTCTGTTGAATATCCTGATAAATATACTTAATTGAGAATGCGGTTGAGTTTAGCTATGGGCTAAAGTTGAGTGCATTCATACCTAATTCAAAATAGATTTACAGACCTTTAAATACTAATAATTATGGTTTTAGAAGTGTTTGATAATTCCCCGATCTTTATTTAAATAAAGAATCATTCTTAAAAGGATGAAAACAAACAGGAAACAGTGAGGGTGAAATTCTAGAAACTAAATCCTCAAATGTTTTATTGAAAGTCTTTGAAAGCTGGTTTCTTTCATTCCCTTAATCCTGAGTTCCTCTGGGGATCTGATGGAAGATAACCTTTGAATAAGAAAAGCAAAAGCAAAATCCAATTAAAACGTATAAGAATAATAAGGGCAGTTATTAAAAAGTGAAAATGGGATATAAAATGGCCCATACATATCACAATAATTAAAGCATAAGTAAAATTATTTAGTTATTTGATTTGCTAAAAAAAATCTGGGAGGCTTAGGAAATATCAAAAATATAATTAAAGTTAAAAATATAACTGCCCAGACAAAACAACAGCAATATTAAAAAATATGGTTATATTGATAGCTTTGATTATAATTTTTTTCTCAGCTGCTATTTCTGCAATAGAGAGAGAGAGATGATAGATAGATAGATAGATAGATAGATAGATAGATAGATAGAGACAGGGAGGGAGGGAGGGAGGGAAAGGAGAGAGAGAGATGATAGAGAGATGATAGATAGATAGATAGATAGATAGATAGATAGATAGATAGATAGATAGATAGATAGATAGATAGATAGATAGATAGATAGATGATAGATGGAGGGAAGGAGAGAGATAGAGAGATGTATTGAAATTTTACTCAGTTTTTAACTGACTATGATTATGAACAAAGACAAATATATGTGTTCCAAGATAATGTTGCAGGATCCAATTTGGATCAGTCACCGGGACCAGAGATTTATTCTTCCAAGCTTTCGGACTCGTGCTGGAACCCATCCTCAGGGTACTTCTCTCTACCAGAATGTGTGCTTTGGGCTATTCTATATGTAGCATTTATAAATACCAGCTGTAGCTTCTGGATGATCTTCAATGTGCCTATGTGAAGCAATTACAGTAGTCCCATCACAAGGTGATCAGGGAGTGAGCACCTCCCAGAGTGAGAAAAGGATGCAGCTCATGGACAAGATGAACTTGTGCAAAAGCTCTCATTTTTTTTAGGAAATTATAATAAATGGTGCATTTGACATCTCTCAAGCAGCCTGGGTGACACATTCCTCTGAGTTTAGATCTAAAACTAATGGTTGGGAATTGCAGGAAGCTAAAGCTGCCATATATTGCATCCAAAAACCACCACTAGACTGAAGCAAAAAAAAAGTGTTGTGTATCTTTTCTCTTTTTGTTGCTCTTTTGTGGTTATCTAGATTTCTTTCCCCGATCTGATCTCTGTAAGGGAAAGAAACTCCTTTTGACTAAACATCAGAAGAAAGGTTTTGTAACAAGGGCAGCAGTTAGCTGGGTAACCAAGAAGCGGGTGCACTGGTGGTATTCAGACGGTTCAGATTGGTTCAAGTGAATGGATAGCGGTGACCTACCGTCCTATTTAGCCATGTTTTTAAGCCGCGTACATGCATGCAAGCCGCTCACGCGAGCAAAACACATACACAGAAGGCGCACTCACGAGCAAAGCAGGCATGCGCGCGCACTCTCACATTTTTGGTGTGTGGAGAACCAGCGGTAAAATTATGTGAAACCCACCTCTGAGTGGGTGGATTCTTTCTTAACTGCAGGATGTCAATGTTGTGACCTAGGCTTCCTGAGTCATTAAAACACACGAGTAGCCCCAAAAATCTCTTTTATTGCAACAGCTGTGAATTACTTTCATTCACAGCTGAGTCCCAACTAGTTGCAAAAAGTCCTTCAGGAGAAGTCCTTCAGGAGAATCACCAACCTTTATTTCCTTTGACACACTGCCAAAGGCCTACTTGGCAAAGCCACACGGAGTCCAGAATCAGACAGAGATGCCAACTGGGAACAGAATTAACAATGTTGCTTTCCTGCAAAGGGCCCACGTGCCTTTGTTCCTCTTTTAAGCCTTATGGGAGGGGACAATCATCTCCAGGCCTTACTCCCAAGTCGTCCCTTTTGTCTTAGCTGTTCTTGCCTTCTGGCAGCTCTGCACATGCACGCACTAGAACAGGCTCCTCCTGTTCCTCTGCCTCTCTGCTGTCTGACTCTGGAGGCTCTGGAGTCTGCACATAACTTCCAGCTGGCCCTGGCCCCATCTCTGCGTCCGATGCAGAGCCCTCATCTGGGCCTTCCCCAGACTCCAGGACTGGCCCATGTTCCTCCCCAACCTCCTCACTGTCTGACTCTGCTGCCAGCTCTGCAGACTGCTGGTGGACCACAACAGTCAAGGAGATGTTCCTTGTAATTAAACAAGGCTTCATAGAGTATGGATGGACTGAATAATTGGTCCTTCATGCAGACAGATGTTCCTCACTCCATTTCTGCCCTTGGCACATGAAAGCACATCTGGCACTTTCCTATCCTGCAAATGTGTTTCCCAATGTGAGTAGCCAAGTTGCTTACTTTTGCTTTGTCATCATCTTGAAATAAACGTCTAAATTGTCAACGCCTTGGCTTTTTCTTGCTTTGACCTCCTTGTATCTAATTCTCTTTTTATTACTCCTTTTTTATTTTACTGTTATATGTCCTTATTGGATTTTGGGTTTATTGTTGCATTGTCGTGACCTATGTTTACCACAATAAAACTTATTTACTTATTTACTATCCTGTCAAGATCATTTTTTACATTGCCTTCTCATATTCTGTGCATTACCAGCATAATTCCCTATCTAATTTTGCACTTGTACATCTGGTATATTATTTTACATCCTTGCCATTCAACTCATAAACAGCATCATCCATAATTAATATGTTCTTCATTTGTAAAAAAAATCTTATTGATGTGTTCATCCTGGTTCTAGATAGCTACAGAAATGATCCTTACAGCAAGCTTACAGCTATCTTTTAAACTATGCAAACCTCATGCCATAAAAGGTGAATGAAAAGGTGATTCTCTCTTACACAGAATCAGAAAGCACTAAAATATACTTTAGGAATCAGTCATTACAGTAATTATTAGCCAGGGAAGGCTGGGTTACTTAATAGCTACCCTGTTTCCCTGAAAATAAGACATCCCCTGATGATAAGCCCAATCAGGTTTTTGAGCACATGTGCTAAAATAAGCCTGCCCCCAAAAATAAGCCCTCACCAAAAATATTTAAACACAGAGCTGGAAATCAGGTAAGATGGCAAGAGGAGCCCCATCTTGCTCCACGCACCCCAAAATAAAACCTCCCCAAAAATAAGGTCAAATGCTTATTTTGGGGTCCAAAAAAATATAAGACCAGATCTTATTTTCAGGGAAACACGGTACTCTCACTCCTCCAATCATTAACACATTTTGTACTGAAAGCAGAGACAGCAAAACACAATCCTAAATTGCATTAACAGAGGGATACAATCAAGATCAAGTACTAATACCACTCTATAAAGCCTTAGTAAGACCACACCTAGAGTACTGCATCCATTTTTGGTCACCACACTATAAAAAAGATGTTTAAACTCTAGAAAAAGTGCAGAGGAGAGTAACCAGGATGATTAGGGGACTGGAGACTAAATCATATGAAGAATGGTTACAGGAACTGGGCATGGATAGTCTAGCAAAGAGGAGGACCAGGGGAGAGATGATAGCAGTGTTCCAATATTTGAGGGGCTGCCATAGAGAGGAGGGGGTCAAGCTATTTTCTAAAGCACCTGAAGGCCAGACAAGGAATAATGGATGGAAACTGACCAAGGAGAGATACAACCTAGAAATGAGGAGGAACTTTCTGACAGTGAGAACAAACAACCAATGGAACAGCTTGCCTTCGGAAGTTGTGAGAGCTTTATCACTTGAGACTTTCAAGAAGAGATTGGACTGCCATTTGTCAGAAATAGTGTAGGGCCTCCTGCTTGAGTGGGGGATTGGACTAGATGACCTATAAGGTCCCTTCCAACTCTGTTAATCTATTCAAATAGCTGTATGCTCAAAAGTGCCTGTGATTTGTAAAACATAAATGGCAATGTACCACGGATCTTGTTTCTCTTTAAATAACCTTCTCAGGAAGTGCAGCATAGGACAAGGTGAAATGTTTGCCTGTTCAGTAAGTATCAATCTGCAATGCCCTACAGTAAAAGGATTGTGATTTACTTTAAAAAATTATGTTTACTCCCACACAGTCAATCATTATGTCTTTATATCAAGAGAATAGATTACATACCTTTGCCATCCAGGTAAGACCACACCTATAATACTGCATTCAGTTTTTGTCACCACACTATAAAAATGATGTTGAGATTCTAGATAGAGTGCAGAGAAGAGCAACCAAGATAACTTATAAGTCATAAGAGGGGTCATAAATCGAGAAATTTAGATTCAACTTAAAATTTATAAAATGTGAAACTATCTTCCCAAAAGGGTTAGTAATTTTTCTTTAGACCTACTATGTTGGGTGTTTCTATTTGAAATTCTGGTCTTTTTGAAAGGTTCATAGATTCATTTCTTTTTTTAAAAAACTAGGTATATTTTAATAAACAGTGTGTGTGCTTGTGTGTGTGTGTATATATATATATATGTATATGTATGTATATGTATATGTCCATAGGGTTCATTCAGAGCACATCATGAGAAAGGCGGGACTAGATGAATCACAAGTTGGAATTAAGATTGCCGGGAGAAATATCAACAACTTCAGATATGCAGATAATACCCCTCTAATGGCAGAAAGAGACGAGGATGGAGTCACTGAAGCAGTAGGCGTGAGCTTAAATGGATTCCAGGGAATGGTAGAGGACAGGAAGGCCTGGAGGAACATTGTCCATGGGGTTGTGATGGGTCGGACACAACTTCGTGACTAACAACCACATAGGATTCATTTATAGCAACGCACAATAATTTATTGTGCATTAATTTTTTAAAAAAACTATGGTCAAGATTTCCAAAAGAAGCAATAGAGTTCTGGAAGCAAGCAATGGTAATTAATAAATAAACAAAAATTATATTCATAATGCAACTAAGAATAATGGAATAGGATGCATTCTACTCAGGAAATTAGTTAGGTAAGGAAACCTACGAAATGATAAAATGCTGGTGCTGCATCTAATATTCTCTGGTTTTATTGTATTTTTACTATTGTACAGTGAAATCAATCTTCTCTTTAAGAAAAGAACTAGTAATACAATAAATAACTATACCAAAACAGAACATTCAATATGATTATTTCAGTGAATTTTCTTTCTAGAAATGCCAGACTGTTTGGTTATCAGTAATTCATGTAATTCAAGGGTTTTATTATTTTCTTGCCCAAGAGGACTGGTTTAATTACTGAAATTTAAAAAAAAAAATAACCTTTAGCAGTATGGAATTTGTAATAGCTATAGTTGACAGACTGTGCCTTTATATTAAATAGCTTTGCCCTGTCCGCATATTCACCTGTAAAATTAAGATGGGAAATTGCTCCCTGGAAGAAGAAAGGGAAGGGGAAGGGGAAACTTTCGGCACCTTTTGTGCAATTCCTCTCCTGACAGAGAATAAAACTAGGAATATTTATCCTCTGTAAATTTCCTTTGCAAATGTTCATATCAGCAATGAGAATTATTTATAAAAGAGAGAAATACCAATATTGCCTAACCACTGACAATGCTGCTGCCCTACAAAGCGATCTTGACCATGCGTCAGAATGGTCACGCATTTGGCAACTCCAAATCTCAACTAATAAATGCTCTGTCCTACACATTGGCAAAATAAAAAAATTAAAAAAAAAATCAGAACACCAAATACAAGTTGGGCGGAAAGGATCTCGTAGATGACCCTCGCTCTGTCAAGGACCTAGGAGTACTCATCTCAAACGATCTAAGCCCCAGAACTCACTGTAACAGCATTGCCATAAAGGCATTAAGAGTTGTTAACCTAATCTTGAGAAACTCTTTCTCCAGTAACATTGTATTGCTAACTAGGGCATACAAAACCTTTGCCAGACCAATTCTTGAATACAGCTCATCTGCCTTGAATCCACACTGCATATGTGACATTAACACGATTGAGTGGGTCCAGAGGTATTTCACAAGAAGAGTACTCCACTCCTCTACTCATAATAGAATGCCACTCTTATGCCACCAGACTTGAAATTCTGGGCTTGGACAATCTGGAACTGCACCACCTGCGGTCTAATTTAAGCATAGTACACAAAATTGTCTGCTACAATGTCTTACCTGTCAACAACGTTTTCAACTTCAACCACAATAATACACAGGCAAACAATCGATAGAAACTCAAGGTAAACTGCTCCAAACTTAATTGCAGAAAATATGACTTCAGCAACAGAGTGGTCAATGCCTGGAATGCTCTACCCGACTCCATTGTTACATCCTCAAACCCTCACCACTTCAACCTTGTCTACCGTGGACCTCACCCCATTCCTAAGAGGTCCGTAAAGGGGCATGCAAAAGTGCACCAGCATGCCTACCGTCCCTGTCTTACTGTCCCCATTTATCTGTACTTCCTTCCTTTATTTATATTTATACCTATACCTGCTATCTTGTACATGTTTGACAAAGAAAATAAAATATAAATAAATAAAAATAGAACAGAATATTTGTAGCTCAGGGTTGAACTGTAGGGTCCTCCCTGAAACTGGTCCTTTCCTTGCAGACATTTCATTGCCAAATTAGGTAACATCATCAGTGTTATCATGTTACAATGGTCATCAAATAAATATACAATTTACCCATTGTATAAATGTACAATACAAATAGTCCTTGACTTCCGACTACAAAAATTTGAGCTCAGAATTTCTGTTGCTGAGACACCTGTTAAATGAGTTTTGCCACATTTTACTACCTTTCTTGCCACAGTTTTTAAGTGAACCACAGCAGTTGTTACATCAATAGCACAGTTGTTAAATGAATCTAGTTTCCCCATTGACTTTGCTTATGGGAAAGTTGTAAAAGGTGATCACATGACCCCAGGGTACTGCAACCATTATAAATACATGCCAGTTGCCAAGTGCCTGAATTTTGATCACAAGACCATGGGACGCTGCAACTGTTTTAAGTGTGAAAACCAGTCATAAGTTTCTTTTTTCAGTGCTGCTGTAAATTCAAACAATTGTTAAATGAACTCTTGTAAGTTGAGGACTACCCATAATCATTAGATAATATTGTCCAGTGGAATGGAATGGAATGGAATGGAATGGAATGGAATGGAATGGAAGGGAAGGGAAGGGAAGGGAAGGGAAGGGAAGGGAAGGAGAGAAGAGAAGAGAAGAGAAGAGAAGAGAAGAGAAGAGAAGAGAAG
>WNWU01000126.1:1064791-1080840 GCA_012654045.1 Ptyas mucosa
ATGGGATGGGATGGGATGGGA
The DNA here is from genome assembly GCA_012654045.1 of Ptyas mucosa. Lineage (NCBI taxonomy): Eukaryota > Metazoa > Chordata > Lepidosauria > Squamata > Colubridae > Ptyas > Ptyas mucosa. The sequence continues at coordinate 1,064,813 of WNWU01000126.1, forward strand.
TGGGATGGGATGGGATGGGATGGGATGGGATGGCCTGGTATAGGATGGAGGATAGAAAGAAAGGAGTTGGGAGGGAGCTGGTTTCTGGGAGGCAGGAGAGAATAGCGATAAAGATATAAAAACTCAGGGTTGGGTGTAGCAAGCCAAGATAGAAGAAAAGGAATAGCATTTGGAGCCAGCAAAGCATAGAGAGTCTCTCCCCACACTCCAACCACTGAGCAGAAAAACTACTGATTAATAAGCAGTAGTAATAAGCTTACTACTAAGCAGTAGTAAGTCTAGAAAAATAAGCAATAACAGTCTAGAAAAAAACTGAGGTAGAGACTTTGATCTCAACTGCAATCTGCTGCCCGGGTATTATGTGGTCTAGATCTTGATGCCAATTTTGTACACTATACATGTGCAACCTGGATTTCTTGCTTCTCTGCTTGTGAGACCCAGATATGTGCTCAGTGCAAATAGGACTATCCAGGAGGAAGGCCAAGATTTCTTGATTAATTTTGTTTATATGTCTAAAGATCAACCTGGGCCTAACTGGGTTGATTTGTTTGATTATAAGGAATACATTGAAATCTAGATAATGGAGATATATGATAAGTAAAATACTCTTAACAGGTTTGTCTCTGTTAAATTTGGGTTTGGACAAAGACAACAAATTAATTAGACAATGGACCAGGAGACAGAGCTACAATGAGAGCTAATACATCTCACACAAAAAAATTCATGGTCACTGAAAGAAATATAGAGGCTTACACAAATAAAATATCTATTATTCAGTAATAAATGAGCCTTTGTCAAGGCTATTTTAACATGCCACCTTCTGAGGGCAAAATCCCCCCAAAATCCTAGCTAGCATGGCAGGGATAATATCCATGTGGACCAGGTATAAGTGAATCTCTAGAGAATGGTTTTTATGACTAATACCAATACGGGAGAATATTTGTAGCTCAGGGTTGAAAGGCAGGGTCCTTGGTGCTCTCTGAGCTTGGTTGTTTTCTAGCAGATGTTTCATTACCAAACTAGGTAACATCATCAGCACACATTCCTAATTGGATTATAGAATGTCTAGAATCTAGAGAGCCCCCAATGAGGAAAATGGGCAGTTAAGAAGTGATAGATATGAGAGAGAGAGAAGAGATGATAGGTAGATAGATAGATAGATAAATAGGTGTGTGTATGTATGAGAGAGAGAGAGATGATAGGTAGATAGATAGATAAATAGGTGTGTGTGTGTGTGAGAGAGAGAGAGAGAGAGAGAGACAGAGAGAGACAGAGAGAGACAGAGAGAGAGACAGAGAGAGAGACAGAGAGAGGGAGAGATCTGTTTTATAGCTGACCGAATCCTCTAGTCCAGGGCTGTCAAATTCCTGGCCTCAGGCTGAATGTGTCACATGCTGGCCACGCCTCCATCCGATTTAGCGAAGGGAGAAAAAGTCCTGATACATCACGTGACGACGCCATGGCAACATGAGTTTGACACCCCTGCTCTAGTCCTTCAGAAGATACCAGCAGCTAGAGGGCTATAGTGCTCCAAAATGGAAAGGTTTTGCATGTCCCACAATGGAGGAATGGTTGGTGAAGATGATGGAACTAGCAAACATGTCTCAACTGACTTTCTTGATTATAGAATAGACCAGGGATGAAATCCAGCAGGTTCTGACAGGTTCTGGAGAACCGGTAACGGAAATTTTGAACAGTTCGGAGAACTGGCAAATACCACTTCTGGCTGGCCCCAGAGTGGGGTGGGAATGGAGATTTTGCAATATCCTTCCCCCAGGAGTGGGGGGGGGAATGGGGATTTTGCAGTATCCTTCCCCTGCCATGCCCACCAAGCCACACCACGCCCACCAAGACACGCCCACAGAACCGGTAGTATAAAAAATTGGATTTCACCACAGGAATAGACAATATTTTAATTTATGGCTGACTGGAAGCCCCTTATTGATTTGAAACAGAAAAAAATGCACTTATGATCTGTGGCTTTCATGATTAGACATAAACTAGATAATAGGAAAAATTATAACCATAGCATAGGAGATAAGTTTGTAATCCTAGTTGCATTTGCTGCGAAGAAAAATCAGAAAGTTCTTTTTTATGCTTTTTTTCCTGCCCCTCTTTTTTCTTTTCCCCCCTTTTTTTCTTTCTTTACTTTGCATGCATCGTAATATACAATCCACTAAATCAGACTGCTGCTTCAGACAAGCCAGGTTTCAATGCTATGCATTGATGAAAGAGAAAAGTGAAACAATACAATGAAGTTGATGTATTGTTTGTAACTGTATAAACTTATGCATGTCAGCTCAGAAGTCAAACTCATTGCAATCTATGAAAACTATTCACAGGTCATTGTATATGTTTTATAGTCTAAACTCAGATTTAGAATGAATGCATATACAAAGTTTAATATTATTAAACACAGTATTACATATTATGTAAACACATTTAGCAGTTCTGTTCAAATGTTTTAAATGAACATGGTAAAATCTTTGGTCTCCATAGAAACAGGCAGCCCTGGCCCTTATCATAATGGAAAGTAAATTATTTTTTTTTCTCTCCATCACAGTTCCTAAAACTGTATTGGAACAAGAAACCAGACTATCTTCTAAAGGAATTGAAATAAATTATTCATTTCAAATAGGATACTTTCGATTAAATTACTTCTCTTTTTGGGGGTGGAAAAAAGGAGGTTTGGTCTAGAAACGTTTGCAAAATAATAACCAAAGTTATAATGAAATATCTTCCTTGCTAGAGCAGAACTTGCTGGTAAATGCTGTGTTTGTGTTAGTACTACAGAGAAAAATTCTCTGTATTTATTTGCACCTGTCCTTGTTTAATTTACTGTGTAAGAATTTGCTTTTTAGAAGTTTATTTCAGAGGAGAAAAAAGATCAATAATATTTTCATGGATAAAATGAAATAGTCTTTCGTTACGATGCAACAAAGTTCTCTCTCTCTCTCTCTCTCTCTCTGCCTCTGCCTCCCTCCCTCCTTCCGTCTGTCTCTCTGTCTCCCTCTGTCAATGTGGAAGTCCTTTCTTAGTCAACCTCTGAGTGATTTCTGTCTTCTTTGGCTACTCTCACTTCATTTCAATCCTAGGAGAAAAGAAAATGGATTGGATAGTGAATTTTGAAAGACCATTTTAAGTCTAGCTGTAGACCAGAGAGTAAGGCAACTTGGAGTTTATTAAGGCCAGTTTCTGAGGGAATCATGCAAGAGAGTGCTCACTACATCTGTTCGCTGTATCGATCGTGTGGTTTTCCACCCACTTAACCAACCACTTGCTAAACAATCTCATCCAGTCCAGCTCTTAAATTCTTATGGAAAATTAGAACTCTTTAACTACTTCATAATAATAGACCATTTTAAGCACATGTGTCTCAGGTATAAAAATGAATCCATTTTTGAAATAGAAGGGTTTCAAGCATCCCAATGCCAAAACATTATTGTGAACACGAGAGCTAGCATTTAGTGTTAGCTTCAATACATAAATTATAGGTCAACTGAAACCAAAGGGAAGTAAATTTGTGACAGCCACAAAAAAGGAATTGATAAATTGGTTTTCAAGTAGACAACTCATCCCATAGCTTTCTCTACAGCTATCACCTGAGAAGTGGGCATAAGACCATAAACTATAAATTATGGGTGGCTGGGTGTAAAGTTATTTTTCCCCTCTGGAATACTATGGGACTTTTGTTGTGGCCCGCCAGTGGCCAGCAGAGCTGACAGCAGATTCGGACAGTGAGGAGGTTGAGGAGGAACATGGGCCAGTCCTTGAGTCTGGGGAAGGCTCTGATGAGGGCTCTGCATCGGAGGCAGAGAGAGGGCCAGGGTTGGGGGGATTGGGGGTGGGAGGCACCGTGCTGCGGTGGTTCTCCTCCTATCTCTCTGACCGGTCGTAGTCTGTGTTGGCAGGGGGGCAGAGGTCGACCTCGAGGCGCCTTGCTTGCGGGGTGCCGCAAGGGTCGGTCCTCTCACCACTCCTGTTCAACATTTATGTGAAGCCGCTGGGTGAGATCATCCGTGGTTTTGGGGTGCGATGTCATCTGTACGCTGATGATACTCAGCTGTACATTTCCACCCCAGACCACCCCAATGATGCCCTCGAAGTGATGTCCCAGTGTCTGGAAGCCATGCGGGTCTGGATGGGGAGGAACAGGCTTCAACTCAACCCTTCCAAGACCGAGTGGCTGTGGATACCGGTGTCCCGATATAGCCAGCTGGTGCCATCGCTGGCTATTGGGGGCGAGTTATTGGCCCCTACAGAGGGAGCTCGCAACTTGGGCGTCCTCCTGGACACACGGCTGTCTCTAGAAGAGCACATGACGGCCGTGGCCAGGAGGGCTTTTTATCAGGTTCGCCTGATATGCCAGTTGCGCCCCTTTCTGGATCAGGACTCCTTATGTACGGTCACTCATGCCCTCGTTACATCTCGCCTGGACTACTGCAACGCTCTCTACATGGGGCTCCCCTTGAGGAGCACCCGGAGGCTCCAACTGGTTCAGAATGCGGCTGCGCGGGTGATTATGGGAGCGACGGGGCGCTCCCATGTAACACCTCTCCTGCGCGAGCTGCATTGGCTCCCGTTGGTCTTCCGGGTGCGCTTTAAGGTATTGGTTCTCACCTTTAAAGCGCTCCATGGCTTAGGGCCAGGGTACTTACGAGACCGCCTGCTGCTACCAATAACCTCCCACCGGCCAATACGCTCTCACAGAGAGGGCCTCCTCAGGGTGCCATCAGTCAAGCAATGTCGGCTGGCAGCCCCCAGGGGGAGAGCCTTCTCTGTGGGGGCACCCGCCCTATGGAATGAGCTACCTCCTGGAATACGACTGATCCCGGACCTTCGTACCTTCCGCAAAGCCTTGAAGACTTACTTATTCCAGCAAGCCGGCCTAGCTTAAATGGTTTTAAACTGGGATTTTGAATTTTATAGACTTGGGGTTTTAAATTGGGAGGCCGATCGATTTAATATCTTTTAATTTATCTTAATTTTTGTATTGTATGTATTTTAATTCTGGCTGTCCACCGCCCTGAGTTCCTTCTGGGAGAAGGGCGGGATATAAATTAAATTATTATTATTATTATTATTATTATTATTATTATTATTATTATTATTATTATATGCAAGTTATCAGTTGCCTTCGGAGTCAGACATCAGTGAGGCAGATGAACAGCTGGAGCCTGTTCCCAATGTGCGGTTGTCAGATGAAGGAACAGCTAAAGAACAAGGGTTAATTTGGGAGTAAGGCCACAGGTGGATGATGAATGACCCCTCCCAGAGGGAATAAAAAAGGAACGAAAGGGGAGTGGAGTTTGTAGGAGACAATTAGTTAGCTTAATTGGTTCGTGACTCCTTGCCAAGTTTTGATGATATCGGCCTGGTAGCTCCCCAAGCCAGATAAGGTCTGTGACTGTAAATTCACTCTTGAAAGACTTTGCTGGATATGAATGAGAAGAATCCGCAGTAACTTAATAAAAAGGGTTTTTTGTCGGGACAAGGAGTCTGTTTTGGGGTTAGGGTTAGGGTTAGGGTTAGGGTTAGGGTTAGGGTTAGGGTTAGGTCAGAACAATTTTCACTTAGAGCAGAGCTACCTAATTGTTGATCCTCCAAGACATGTGCTGTACAAACAATGACTTTGTTTGTTAAAAACACCGCCTCCTCTTTTTCTTTCTAGACTGGCAAACATCAGTTTAGCATTAATTGTTCATAAACAATTCCCAGGTGTGCAGATTAAAGGATGTATCCTGTTACTGCTTTGCTTAAAACATTTCTAGATCGGTTTCAATTAAACAAAATCTCAGAGTGGTTTACAATTAAAATTGCTTTTCAATTAGATTAAAAAGGACTGAAGGAGATTACTTTCTAGTTCCACCCACTTCCGCGACTAAGTGAAAACCTTGACAAAAATAATAGATAATTATGCCTGAGAAATGGGGATAAGAGAGGTTGAGTCTCTTGAAGTCACCATTGACTCATTCATTAAGGGATCTTTGTTGCTTTTGCTGCAGGAGACTAACACAACTGAGAAGGAAAATTTTTTGATAGGGATGATGCTGATATGAATGTAAGTGATAATCATCATTAATGGTGGTTAGGGAACAACCAGAATTATGGCATCAACATAATTGAATACTATCTATTGTTCTTGCTGTTTTTAGCATTTGTTCAGCATTAATTGTAGGCAGCAGGTTCTGACCAGTTCTGGAGAACTGATAGCGGAAATTTTGAATACTTCGGAGAACCAGTAAATATCATCTCTGACTGGCCCTGCCCCACCCCCATCTATTCTCTGCCTCCTGAGTCCCAGCTGATTGGGAGGAAATGGGGATTTTGCAGTAAACTTCCCCTGGAGTGGGGTGGGAATGGAGATTTTACAGTATCCTTCCCCTTCCATGCCCACCAAGCCACACCCACCAAGCATGCTACGCCCACCAAGCCACACCCACAGAACCAGTTGTAAAAAAAATTGAATCCCACCACTGGTTGTAGGATTGTAGGATCTGCTTTTTTATTTTTGGAATTGTTGGAGGTGTTTTTGTACTACACAGGTATTAATGCATTTGGAAGAGGAACAGGTCAGGAAAATGGGATCGTATAGAGCCATGATGATACACTGGTTAGAATGTAGTATTGCAGGCTAATTCTGCCGACTGCCAACAGTTTGATTCTCACCGGTTCAAGGTGGACTCAAACTTCCATCCTTCTGAGGTCGGTAAAATGAGGACACAGATGTTGGGAGCAATGTGCTGACTCTAGTAAATTGCTTAGGGAGGGCTCTAAAGCACTGTGAAGCAGTATATAAGTCTAAGTGCTATTATTATTGCTATCATTGACAATATAATTTAGGAGTTAACAAAATATTAGAATTCTTTCCTATCCACTCCAGTTATATTTCAGCACTTATGCTGAGGCCTTTGCCCAGCTTAAAATTATTTCCAGATTTCTGTGATTGCATTCCTGTGCAGCATTCCAAAAACGAGCTGTATATTTGAAATCACAGCAAGTACAACATTGTCTCTGAAATGTTCTGACGGTGGAATTTGAGGGTAATCCATTTTTGCATTTGCAAAAACTCTTCCTTCTCCCTGGCTTTTCAATTTCAGCCTTCCTGGCAGGTCAGCCAAAGGGAAAGATGACTTAATGGTTTTGCAGCTCCTCTCCCAGAGAGAAATCATTTCTTTGTCCATTCATTCACTTTTTGCATACAGTAGGCAAATGCACACAACATAGCTCAGGACCTGAGCAATTGGTTCGTGCGCAGGAGGGGTCATGTGTCTGTGTACATGCTAGAAATATCTTCTATTTCAATTTGGCTGAAATGTGGATGAAGAAAGTGTAGCTTCTCAAGCAGTTCAGTTGGGCAGTGACTTTTTGCTCCTTGCTCTCAGTGTGACAAGGTTAGAAAAAAACAAGTTGACTACAGATTGTATTCCACCTGCTTTTGAAGGATTGGAAAGTGAAATTAAAGGCAGCATAGCAAAGGTCTTTTGATTTTTGGTTGCTCAGTTTTCTTTCAATGACAAGAAATCAGAGCTCTGTTGTAGAAAACTGGTTTATTTTTTTTTAATCTCCTCTGGTTCAAATCCCTGCCATCTCTTCTCTAAACCTAGAGTGTCACTGCCACTCAATGTTGTCAATACAAAAGCTGTGGGTTTTTTTTTATCAGTTTCCATATACAGCAGGTGTTTCTTTTATATGTTTTGACATCCTTCTTATTCCAGCTAGAATGTGACTATATTCAGTGGTGGGATTCAAGTAATTTAACAACCAGTTCTCTGTCCTAATGATTTCTTCCAACAACCAGTTTGCCAAACTGCTCAGCAGGTTAACAACCGGTTCTCCCAAAGTGGTGCGAACTGGCTGAATCCCACCACTAACTATATTCAATTAGCAAGTGGATCCTAGATTAGAGTGGAGTGGTTGGGCATGCAAAGAAGAGCTAGAGAAAATCAATCAAACAGAGCTGGAAGGTACCTTGGAGATGCAGCTGGTTCCATCATATGCCAAAAGATGCTGTATATCAAATCCATCATTCTGTGGGTCCACTTTTCAAGAATTTGCATAGCAAAGGCAAATTGTTATCACAACATTATTCTTCATTTTAGGAAAATCATGGATATAATGGTATCAAATGATGCAATATCCCATGATGATTTTGAAGGAGGCAAAACTTAGCCAAGCATTTTTGATGAACTTCAACATTCCATGAAGAGAACGCAGCTCACTGAACATCTTTCTCCCTCTGCCTTTCATCAGCAACTCCATTACTCCTTTTTTCAGTGATTGCAGTGATTGAAAGTAAGCACCTAAACTGACAACTCTGCCACCGCAGAGCAAAGCAAGGTTGCCTAATTTAAGCAGTACTGTTTCCTACAGCCATCAATTTTTGATGGTTCCCCAAACCTTCTAAACAGGCTTAGTCATAGTTATAGGATATTTGAAAACAAAAATAATTGTCCCTCAAAGGATTAAGGATGCTGGATACCACATATATAAATGTATATGCAAAAGTCCCATGCTGTTCTGAAAACTAAACTCTTAACCTGCCAGTCTTAGAGAAATATAAAACCTGCCTGAATTAATTTGATTTCTGTTTTCCAACCATGTATAAAACCTATTCCACATTTTATAATAATCTGAGTCTTCTCTTTCTTTGATCTCCATCGTTAATTTATCCATTTCGGCACATTTGAGGATTTTCTTTATTATTGTTTCTTCTATTATTGTTTCTTCCAATGGTGTATTGGTCGACTTCCACATTTGCTCTAGAGTAATTCTGGCCACCGTTAGAATATGCAATATAATATAATAGAGACTTTTTTCCATTTTTCTATCAATCATTCCTAAAAGGAATATCTCTGGTTTAAAATCTATCTTTTGGAGTGTAATCTCTTCCAACCACCCTTTTAATTTTATATCAAAATTTCCTCACCTTAAGGCACACTCACCACATGTGGTAGTATGTCCCTAGTTCGTGACCACATCTCCAACATTGGGGTGATAAATTGGGGTACATTTTTGCCAGTCTCGCTGGTGCTAAATGCCACCTATAAAACATTTTATAGCTTTGTGTGATACTGCCATGGTCAATTTATAGAAATAAGCATATAAAGTGAAATTTGATATTAATATACTGGATATAAATGTAAATAATGATCCTGCTAACGAACAGTTAATTATGACTATTTAAAAATAAAGAGAAGGAGCGGGAGGATAAAATCTAAGAGTAAAGACCAAAGTCGATGCAGAAAGTTGTAAAATTATATATATCTGTTGTTAGTATTGTATTTTAACGTCTGATGTGTGCGTGTGTGGGTTTTTTGTTTTTTTTTTTTTGCTATTGTGTGTTTGGTTTTAAAATGTAAAATACTCAATAAAAATTATTTTTTTAAAAAAAAAACCTGCCTGAATTAATGATTTATTGATGGGGAAAGCTATTGATTGCTGGTGTCAAAATTCTCTTCTGACTAACACTGCAGTAGTAGAAGAGGACAAACAGGCATCTATTTGAATGCAAGGTGATCCTTATCATTTTCTGGATATATATAAAAGATTTAGGGTGAGTGGTGCAGTGGCCTAGAGGTAGAGCCACAATTAGGAGGCTGTGAGTTCAATCCTAGGTAGAGGCAGATATTTCTTTCTCTGGGCATACTGAGAATGTATCTGCTGAACAAAACTCCACATTGGCGACAGGAAGGGCATCCAGCCAATAAACACTCAGCTCCATTCAGTTGCCCAGACTCTACCCCGCAAGGAATTATGAGGTCATTAAAAGATGATGATATATGTGATGTAGGGGATCATAAAATGTAATTCTATCATAGAAGCAGGGGTGAAATGCTCCCGGTTCAGACCTGATCACTCGATCCAGTAGCAATGGCAGCGGGTGGTTCGGAGAACCGGTAGCAAAAAATCCCTGCCACTCCCCACCTCCATGCCCAGCTGAGCTGCGCGATCATCAGAGGCTTTTTTTTTTTACTTTTAAAAGCATTTTTTCTTTGGCTGAAAAAATGCTTTTAAAAGTTTAAAAAAAAAGCCTCTGATGATCGTGCAGCTCAGCTGGGATCATCAGAGCCTTTAAAAAGCATTTTTTCTACAGCCTCTTTGACCAAGGTTGTAGAAAAAAATGCTTTTAAAAGGCTCTGACGATCCCAGCTGATTTGCCTGATCGTCAGAGGTTTTTTTCCTTTTAAAAGCAAAAAAAAAAAAAAGCTTTTAAAAGTAAAAAAAAAAGTTGGCCATGCCTACCCAGTCACATTACCCCACACACACCAAGCCGGTAGTAACAGAACCAGTAGTAACAAATTTTACATTTCACCACTGCGTAGAAATAACATATCATCAATTCAAACAACAAACCAATTAAACCAGAGGGTTTTTATGCACAGAACCGATCAGGCTGTATATGCCTTGGCCAACATTTTCCCTACCAGTATCTGAATCTCTACACTGGGATGAAAGAGAAGGTACCTGAAGAAGTTATTTAAGGTTTAGGAAGGCATCATCTATGCAAAAACAAGTGATGCATTCTCTCCCGGATGATAGTGCACCGAAAGCTAATATATGGGTGAATAGGGAAGAAAATTGAAATAAAAATTGCACTTCAGTTCACAAAATCCAGTATCAAAGAGTTCTTTTGTTCAGGCTTTGCGAAACAAAACATCCAGATTTCAGAGCTCTCATCCAGTGTGTAACATTCACTTTTCAAATGTTTTCAAATGATTAAGGACAGGTTTCACAGATTTGCTTCTGCAATTCAAACAGTATTCTGCAGAATATCGCTCATTGTCTGTTGAGATATTGGGGTTCAAATGCAAATGTTCCATTGTGGAATAAGAAATGCCTATTGATCATAGGTGATGAGTTGTTGCTGGTTTTGGGGGGTTTTTTTTTTGTTTTTTTTATGCAAGCCAAAATCACATCATGTAAAAGTAAGACTTTCTTATTTTTTTTATTTCTTATGGAACAGTCTTTCCTTACCTATATATATCATAAAGATTCTAGATTTTTAATTTTACTGAGGGAAAAAAAAAGAGAAAGAATAATCTCTGAAGAGTTGGTAACAAATTGTGGAAGGCTATAACAAATTTGTTCTTCTCATCCATTTCCCACAGGCTTTAACTTTTATTCACTCAACGAGTATCGGGTGAAACTTGCAAGGCAGTGTACATAATGGATGACTTGGGAGTTGCTATGGGAAGCACACTTACTTTAGGTAAATAGTCACATAAATTCCTTCCTAATATCTTTCTCACAAAACAAGTCAGCCCTGGAAACGCTGGCGTTGTAAAATAATGATTTTCATATATCTTTACTAAAGACCTCACCAATGGTTTCAAATGTTGTACTTTATCTTGAGAAGCCTTCTGCGGCAAAATTAGGAAACACCTTAGTGCTATCAACCATGGCTTTGAGAGGCAACGGAACAGAAGGACAATTGTGCCATAAATCAGGCTAATAGAGCAGTCCAAATGCTCCATCTGAGAGCATTAACGGTGGGGCCTTCTGACATATCTGGTCCTTTGCCAGCTCCAGGATGTTTCTCGGGGATTCACTGCCACCTGTTTCTCCTAACCAAACCCTATTTGGTGCTTTCTGGGCCAGGATCTTAGGTTATCTATCAAGGCTCCGATTAACGAACTCAAGCAAATCGGAATCCTGAGACTTGGGTCTTTTTCAAAGGTCTTCTTTAATGAATACATCATATTGGCACAGCTTCAATGGAAAACCAAATCTAAATCTTTCCCTCAGTTTCAGTATAATTAAACGAGGAAATAACCCCATCCCCAAGTGTCACAGGTCACGTTGGCCAATTGAGTTAATTGGCAGGCTCTTCACGCACTCCTTTCCCAACCTTATCTGTTGCCAGTGGAGATGACCTCAGTTCTCAGGAGAAAGCTCTCTGTTGTGTCTAGTAATGCATTCCAACCTCCTTACCCCTACCTCCACTTCCCTCCTGTGTGGCAACTGAAGAACAGAGAGAAGGCTGCAGCCAGGTTCAGTTTGAAGTTGACATTATCAGAAAGAACCAATCAGAGATAGTTTAGAATAGGGGTATCAAATTCAAGGCCCGTGGGCCGGATCTGCCCATGGGGTGCTTAGATCTGGCCTGTGGGGCTGCCCTGGAAACAGTGAGGGACCAGTCCATGGTGCATCTGCCAATGGAAATGGAGCTTGGAAGGGCTGTGTGCGGGAAGGGTGTTGCAGGAGGCCGTGGCAGCCGAAAACGGAGCTTGGAAGCCCGTTATCACTGGCAGAGTATTCGGGCCACCACAGGGGCTCCCGACACAAATGACATTGAGCTGGCCATACCCACGCTGCCCCCCTCCAAGATCAAACACAACCCTGATGCTGCCCTCAATGAAAGTGAGTTTGTCACCCCTGGTTTAGAAAGATGAAACAGTGAGTTTTGTAAGTGCTTCATATTCTGTTTGTCATCTTCCCCATTATGATTACTGGCTATCTTGAATTTCCCTGAGTGGAAAAAGTAGTCAGATAAAGTTATCAAACCCTTAGGAAGCAACAGGAATTTTGGGTCATCCGAGTTGCATTTCACACTGATAGTGTTGCTCTGATTTAACACACTCTAGGAAGTGCTTTTTCAGCAAAAGCTGTTAGAGGGTGAGAAAGGCATGCCACGTGTTTGACATAGGTGTGAATCTGTTAGCATGAAAGGGACTCTTCATGGATATGTCTGTCTGTATTATTATCAAGAGTAGCATTTCTGTTCAGTTTATTACTACGATTTCTCTGCTGGTCCACTTCAAGCAGGTTCTGCCTCTGTATTGTACAACCAACACAAACAGCTAAGTTACAAAATATTTTGTACAGGTAGTCCTTGACTTACGACAGTTCATTTAGTCGCTGTTTGAAGTTACGACAACACTGAAAAAAGGGATTTATGACCAGTGGTGGGATTAAAAAAAATTTCTACAGGTTCTGTGGGCGTGGCTTGGTGGGCGTGGCATGGCATGGCATGGCATGGCATGGCATGGCATGGCATGGCATGGCTTGGTAGGCATGACAGGGGAAGGACACTGCAAAATCCCCATTTCCTCCTGATCAGCTGGGACTCAGGAGGCAGAGAATAGATGGGGGCGGGGCCAATCAGAGGTAGTATTTACCGGTTCTCCGAACTACTCAAAATTTCTACTACCGGTTCTCCAGAATTGGTCAGAACCTGCTGAAACCCACTTCTTCTTATGATCATTTTTCACATTATGGCCATTGCAGCATCCCCATGGTCATGTGATCAAAAAGTGGATGCTTGGCAAATAACTCATATTTATGATGGTTGCAAATCCCAGGGTCATGTGATCACCTTTTGCAACCTTCTGACGAGCAAAGTCAATGGGGAAGCCAGATTCGCTTAACAACCGCGTTACTACTTAACAAGTGTAGCAAGAAAGGTTGTAAAATGGGGCAAAACTCACTTAACAAATATCTCACTTAGCAACAGAAATGTTGACCTCAATTTTGGTTGTATGTCGAGGACTACCTCCGTACATTTAGTTTCTATTGTTTTATTTAGCTTAGTTTAAGCCATGAACTCTGCTGATCTTAATTTCTTTTATAATTATGTAAACTAATAGGCATCTTCACCTTTTGAGGGAGTGAACTTTTCATCAGAGAGAATAAAAATGAGGTTAGATCTTGAATGTATTATAATCAGGGAGAGAGAAAACAGACATTTTAGTCATATCCAGCAGTGGCCCATTTTCTAAGCTTTTAGCATCCATCTAGAAAACACATTGCCCAGTGGGGAATAATAAATTGTTTTAATGACTTTTTAAAAAATATTCCCTTTTCACATAAGAGGTCAGAGTTGCAATAATCACAGGGGGAGGAATTTTCTTTCCTCAATCAAAGCTATTTGGCTTGATGATTATTTTTCTGTATATTTAAAAATGCTAAAGTGCTATGGTTTTACCTAAATAGCTGCTACTAGCTGATAAGTGGATAAGATAAATGAACAATATCTATGGAAGTTGAAAAACCCAGCTCATTGCCTTTAAATCTGGACCATGTGTATGTCTTAACTTGTTGCTGAAAACTGATGGAATCATAACAACACAGTTGGAAGGGACCTTGGAGGTCTTCCAGCCCACCCCCCTGTTCAAGCAGGAGACCCTGGCCTATACCATTCCAGAAAGTGACTTTCTAGTCTCTTCTTAAAAGCCTCCAGTCATGGAGCACCCACAACTTCTGAAGGCAAGTTGTTCCACTGGTTAATTGTTCTCACTTTTAAGAAATCTTTTAAATACTCTTTCTAGAGTTTCTTCATCTTTTTTATAATATAGTGACCAAAACTGGATGCAGTATTCTAAGTGTGGTCTTACTAAGGCTTTATGAAGTGATACTAATACTAAACAAGATCTTGATTCTATCCTTCTGTTAATGTAACCTAAGATTGCACTGGGGTTTTTTTTAGCTGCTGTAAACACTGCTCGCTCATCCATGACAGGGATGGTATCCACTTACCTTCACTACCGGCTCGCAAATGTGAGCACACGCGCCACCTCTGCACATGTGCGGGGCCTTTCACACATGCTCAGAGAGTCAAAAACAGGACGTGATGACATCCAGGTGGGTGGGCGGAGCCTCCCACAGTTACCACTACCGGTTTTCCTGAACCGGATAGGACCGGCTAAATAGCACCACTGATCCGTGAGCTGTATCAAGATGAGAGTCCCATATAAAGGGAAGAAAAGAGATGCCAGATATTATCTTATGATACTTCCTGTATAATATCACAGATGAATTGACCAAAAGATGTTAACACTATTTCCATCTGCAAAAAGAAACTGGCGTGAGAGAAACCATAGTTTGAGAGTCCCAATCAACCAGGACAAAGTTCTGGATGTTTTATGTCCTTGTCAGGTATCTTTTCCAAGCCAATAATATCAGCTATGTTAGTAACTCTTTTTTGACTGGTACAATTATCTTCTCTTTAATTAATACCTATTTGAAACTGGACATCTAATTCAACATATATCATACATAAATAAAAGCAATACCCAGTGTTACCAATTAATAGGTCAAGAACAGGGATGACTAACCATGGCCCACACCAGTGATGGGTTTCAATTTTTTTACTACTGGTTCTGTGGGTGTGGCTTGGTGGGCGTGGCATGGCTTGGTGGGCGTGGCAGGGGAAGGATACTGTAAAATCTCCATTCCCTCCCCACTCCAGGGGAAGGTTACTGCAAAATCCCCATTTCCTACTGATCAGCTGGGACTCGGGAGGCAAAGAATAGATGGGGGCGGGGCCAGTCAGAGGTGGTATTTACCGGTTCTCCGAACTACTCAAAATTTCCTCTACCGGTTCTCCAGAACTGGTCAGAACCTGCTGAAACCCACCTCTGGCCCATACCCTTCATGACATTTGCACCGCAGAGCACCCTAACATAGTGCCATCTGATGGCAAAATAAAAGTAGTCCTCGCTTACTGACTACCTCATTTTACGACCATTCAAAGTTACAAATGTTAAAAAACCAGAGGTGGTTTAATCGGGATCCTGCACTAAACAGTAGGTTGAATCGAAGGACACAGCAGCTCCTATGATTCTGTGAAATTTACATTGCTTCCCATTACAAAATAATAGAGAGGAAAACAACTGACTAAATAAAAGCACAACAGTGACAGTAACAAAAGAAATAAATCTCATCTTATAAATCCTATTTCAAGTTTAAAACTGATGATGATGATGAATGGGGAAGAAGGGAGAGGAGATGTCAGGATTATTTACATGGCATGAAGAAGTAAAAGTTTTACATTATATTTAATTATTTAATTAAATAATTAACAATGTTCCAAGGAGCACAGTTTTTTGCAGTTCCGCTGGTGTTATTGCAGGAAACTGCAATTTGTTGATGTATCTTATAAAATTGTTGGACATGGTACCAAGTGCCCCGATGACAGTAATTACTATTACTGTTACATGTTTCATCCATAGCCGTGTAGCTTCGATGGCCAGGTTTTTTTTATTATTATTATTATTATTATTATTATTATTATTATTATTATTATT